>JAOTOM010001323.1:0-64823 GCA_034440615.1 Ashinkailepas kermadecensis
GGTCATTACCGTGATGACAAGCAGGCAAATGTTCACACCGCCTCTCACGTCGGCTGCCGAGGGTCTTTACCGTGATGACAAGCAGGCAAATGTTCACACCGCCTCTCACGTCGGCTGCCGAGGGGTCTTTACCGTGATGACAAGCAGGCAAATGTTCACACCGCCTCTCACGTCGGCTGCCGCGCAGGAGTTGCTAGTAGTAGTTAGTAGCAGCATGCATTCTTGCAGGATTCTATGTGAGGTTAGGACGGCGTTGTGCAATTCGGCTCATCTACGTCCGGTGGTACTAGGTGGCTCATCTACTAGGTGCTAGGTGGTACTAGGTGGCTCATCTACTAGGTGCTAGGTGGTATGCATTGTCTGCGGGCGTGGCGCCGAGCGGCCAGTGCCCATTCCTTTTAACATTCCGAGGCCCACCAAGGCGCTGATACCATCTTTCAAGCATTTCTTGCTTTTTTGGACCGAGTATCGTGCTGCCGAGCTAATGGCCTTGAGCAATGTCTCGATTTTACCGTCCTCTAAACTCGCGAGGTTCAGGCCCACCTGATCCTCGAATTTTGTTCAGTCCGCTCTTTTCAAGTTCCAAGATGGTCGGTATAATTTGATGTGATTGATAGCGTCCGTGCTGAGTCTAATTGTGATTGAGTAGTGGTTAATCAGCCCGGGTCGTCTGAGACTGACCAGTCAAATTGTGAACTTAGTCGTTGGGAGCAGCACGTTACAAAGATGTACCTGCCCGACCCTCCTAAGGTCGGGTTGTGGCGGATGGTGGCCTCGGTGTTTGGGAGAACTAAGCGGTTTGAGATACACTGGCGAATTTTGCTCTAGTGTTCGTCTGGCTGTTCCCCAGGCGTGGTGTTTTGCGTTCAAGTCTCGCACTATGAGGACCGGCTTAGTAGCCTGAAGCAGCGATTCCCTCAGCTCCTGCGGTACGTGCGTTGCAGCTGACGGTAATATGCATAGTCAGATGACATAGGATTGGCAAATGGCGATTTTGAAGTCGATTGCTATGCAGTTCATTGGGGAATTTAGCCCGACTCAACGATAGCGATTGCTGTTCGCGATGAACATGGCTGCGCCCAATTCCTGAAGTGGCCGTTGGCTTTGTCAGCATGCCAAGTTTAAGCTGAAATACTGTTCCAGCTTGAGCTGGAATCTCGAAAATGTGCTCCTTCGAGCACGGCTAGTAATGGATTTTCTTTGTTGTATAATTTTTGATATTTAAACTCGATGAATTTGGTCTGGATGCCACTGGTATTTCGCTGTACCAAGAGACCCATTGCCGACGTGATGGAGTCAGTTGGTGCTACTATGGTCTGCAGGGGTGGGGCAGTGCAGGGGGAGGTTCGGATCCAGTGTAGGGGGAGATTCTGATCCAGCGGATCGTGGGAGTCGTCTGTGGCGGATCCGACAGGACTGGCTGCCAGGATCTGGTGATGCGGACCTTGGGAGTGCAGACTGTGGGACGGCGGGTGCGGGTTGTGCTCTTGGCAGGTGTGGTGGGGTCGGTCTTGGTGGAGTTGGTTGGTGTGGTGGAGTCGGTCTGGGTGGAGTTGGTCGGTGTGGTGGGGTCTGTCTGGATGGAGTTGGCAGGTGTGGTGGGGTCTGTCTGGATGGAGTTGGTTGGTGTTGTGGGGTCGGACTGGATGGAGTTGGTTGGTGTGGTGGGGTTGGTCTGGATGGAGTTGGTTGGTGTGGTGGGGTCTGTCTGGATTGAGTTGGCAGGTGTGGTGGGGTCGGTCTGGATGGAGTTGGTTGGTGTGGTGGGTTCGGTCTGGATGGAGTTGGTTGGTGTGGTGGAGTCGGTCTGGATGGAGTTGGTTGGTATGGTGAGGTCTGTCTGTATGGAGTTGGCAGGTGTGGTGGGGTCGGTCTGGATGAAGTTGGTTGGTGTGGTGGGATCGGGCTGGATGGAGTTGGTTGGTGTTGTGGGGTCGGACTGGATGGAGTTGGTTGGTGTGGTGGGGTCGGTCTGGATGGAGTTGGTTGGTATGGTGGGGTCGGTCTGGATGGAGTTGGTTGGTGTGGTGGAGTCGGTCTTGATGGAGTTTGTTGGTGTGGTGGGGTCGGGCTGGATGGAGTTGGTTGGTGTTGTGGGGTCGGACTGGATGGAGTTGGTTGGTGTGGTGGGGTCGGTCTGGATGGAGTTGGTTGGTATGGTGGAGTCGGTCTGGATGGAGTTGGTTGGTGTGGTGGGGTCGGGCTGGATGTAGTTGGTTGGTGTGGTGGGGTCGGTCTGGATGGAGTTGGTTGGTGTGGTGGGGTTGGTCTGGATGGAGTTGGTTGGTGTGGTGGGGTCGGTCTGGATGGAGTTGGTTGGTGAGGTGGGGTCGGTCTGGATGGAGTTTGCAGGTGTGGTGAGGTCGGTCTGGATGGAGTTGGTTGGTGAGGTGGGGTCGGTCTGGATGGAGGTATTTGGTGTGGTGGGGTCGGTCTGGATGGAGTTGGTTGGTGTGGTGGGGTCGGTTTGGATGTATGACCAAGGCTTTCATGAGGCGCTCTCCGCACATATATTGATGTGCTTTCTCGCCATACCTAAATAAGACCTAGTCTCTCCGTGGGTTGAGTGGGCTTGAAAGGTTTTACGTCATCATGACAAAGGGACAAAATAGTTTCACCCAACGGTGGAGATACGATACAATTGGGTTGCAAACTGCTGAAATGCTCATTTATCTTCCTTTGGTTGAGTCCAGTCACCGTTATCTCAGGCATTGCATCTTAATTAATTTGACACAGGTCCCGGCCGAAAAATCAAAAGTGACTTATGCTTAAGTTGCCATTACTGACACAAAGAACAATACAATAAAAGACGTCAAGCTATATGAGTAATGCAATCTCGAGGGCTACCAAATGTGGCATGCTGTGATGACATTACAATCAATTTAGTTCAAACATTTTGCACCTCAATATTGCAGCTTTATCAGCAACGCTTAGCTTTTCCGAATGACCAGAGCTAAGCGTGGAATGAGTTAAAAGAATTGCAACTCCTCTTCCCGTCCGGGAAGATTCGAAACCCATTCAGATTTCCTGCTCGCTATTATGTCCGGAGCAGATTCACCAGACTTGGTGACTTTTCGTATCTCCGTTTGTGTCATCCAGAGTAGAGCCAAGCCTCGGCAGTCCTTTCTGTGGGTAGGGGGAGGAGCTTATCAAGCTATTTGGCACTATAGTGCAGGGCAAATTCATGCAGATCTACAAATGTTTACATGGGTGGGCACAAAGTGTTTGCCTTGCTGATTTCAAGGTGTCTTATCTAGCGTGTTTACAGCATAATGTTCATGCCAAGTACATTAAAGCACGCGGAAATTTTGCTGTTTTGTAGAATCCGACTCGCTTCTCGGGTTTGGGCCTCCACAGCCGCCCGGTGGAGTCGCAAGCGGTTTTGCGTTCTGCGGCGTAGATGTGGTAGATGCGGCAGATGGCCGGTCCGGTCAGATCCCCGCCGTGTGGCAGATGCCGCAGATGTGGCAGATGCCGCAGATGTCCGGTCCGGTCAGATCCTCCGCCGTGTCGACAGAGTTGGCGAAGCCCTGCACAGCCTACTTTAGCTCATCGAGAGCGGATGGGAGCCTCTGCTGAACTCCGTCAGAGTCAGGGAGCGGAACCTGTAGTCCAGTGATGGCGGGGCCCAGGGCGAAATCTGTGGTCCAATGGTGACAGGTCCAGGGAACGGAACCAGCAATCCAGTAGTGACAGACCTAGGACCACCACCACCACCACAGTAGTGCAGTGGCGACAGACCCAGGGCTACCACCACCACCACAGTAGTCCAGTGGTGACAGGTCCAGGGAGCGGAGCCAGTAGTCCAGTGGTGACAGGTCCATGCTCTGGGCAGGCCGGGGCCGGTCAGTAAGGCGACTGGTCACGTGGCCGGTGGGGATTGTCGTTCAGTCAGGCCCTGGCTGCTGCGGCGGCCGTGTGGACAGTCGCACCGTCAGCCAGTCGGCGGCGGTGTGGACAGCCAGTCGTCTCCCTGCGTTCACACGCTTCCTGCTCTGTGGCCACGTGACCCTCTGCTGCAATTCCAGGTGCATCTGTCTGTTGACCGAAGTGTTTGATCCGAACCAATCATAGTCTCTGGAATCACTCCGGTAATGGAGCATCCACTCTAAAGGTGCCGGCAGTGAACGTAGATGAGGAAGAGGCTTGGCACCCGGTGGGTTTCGAACCCGGGGCCCGTAGGTCCGAAATGGACCACGCCAACGCCATCGGCCCCCAGCCCTCTGTTGGATGCAAGATTGCTGCTACGAGTCGTTGTCTCCATGCAATAAGAGCTGAGGCATGTTGGCGAGTGTCCGAAATAATTCCCAGCTGTGGTCCGGAATTCCCTGTGAAGCCGGTACGATTCTGGATGGCTCGGCCACGATGTTGCATAGCTGTAATCACCCGGCCGACAGACGCGCCCGAAGCGTCCGTGCCGGACATGTGTTTCACGAGCGCGCAGAGCGGGAGCAGGTTTGCTTGTCTGCGGTCGCTGCCTTCGTAGTTTGCGCAATCATCTTACTTGGTGTTCACCTCCAGTCAGCACGCTGCCTGTTGCAGCTCATTCCTGCAAGCCTGCTGCTGCCTATTGCAGCTCATTCCTGCAGCCTGCTGCTGTCGATTGCAGCTCATTCCTGGAGCCTGCTGCTGCCGATTGCTGGTCGTTGATGAAGCATATTGCATGATTTAAGTTGCGACATTCCAGTCCAACCAATTGGTCCAGCGATCCCGGCAGTCGTCACGCTGCCTTTCTCCAGAGAGCATTAGCCGAATTGGGGAGACGTGAGGCTGTCAGGAATCGCACTAAGGTAGAGACAGAACAGAATATATTAAATACCGGGACAACCACTTACTGGAGATAATCTAATTTGTAGACGTCGATAGTTTCACTGACCCGTGAAGGTGGTGCCCAGATCATAACATAATCGCTAGCCATGTAAGGGAACTGTGAAGCGCTCCATCACACGGCACCACCTGCACGAGCATCAGCGGAGGAGCAGTGCGCAGAAGAGGCGAATGACCGTGCAGCAGACGAGGAGTCAGGAGTGGGTGCCGCTCTCGGTCGACATGAGCCTGAGCAAGGGGACCCTGCTGTTGGTGGTCGGCGCCAGCCTCGCCTCGGCAGCGAGCTGGCCGCCGGATCCGTGGTGGTGCTCATGGCGCAACGTCTGCCCGACCTGCAGTCCATCAGTGATGGTCAGTCCGTCTGTGCTGGTCAGTCCGTCTGTGCTGGTCTGTACGTCTGTCGTGGTCAGTCCGTCTGTCATGGTCAGTCCTTTTGTCGTGGTCAGTCCGTCTGTGCTGGTCAGTCCGTCTGTGCTGGTCAGTCCGTCTGTGCTGGTCAGTCCGTCTGTCGTGGTCAGTCCGTCTGTGCTGGTCTGTACGTCTGTCGTGCCTGCTGGTCCTTCCGTACCGAATATCTATTGTAGCCGTCTTTTCATACCGTGTGGTAGTCAATCTAGTGTAAACTTAGTCATCTATCACCGTCTTGGCAGTCGCAAGGCACGACGTACAGCGTCACCGTCTCGTCGACATGCCTGGCAGGACCCTGCTGTGTGGTCGCCACCCCCTGCAGACGCCATCCGTTGTTCATGGGGTCTGCGACTGCAGTCCGTCTGTCGTTGTCAGTCCGTCTGTGCTGGTCAGTCCGTTTGTCCTGGTCAGTCCGTCTGTCATGGTCAGTCCGTCTGTCGTTGTCAGTCCGTCTGTCGTTGCCAGTCCGTCTGTCGTTGTCAGTCCGTCTGTCCTGGTCAGTCCGTCTGTGCTGGTCAGTCCGTCTGTCGTGGTCAGTCCGTCTGTGCTGGTCAGTCCGTCTGTCCTGGTCAGTCCGTCTGTCCTGGTCAGTCCGTCTGTCCTGGTCAGTCCGTCTGTGCTGGTCAGTACGTCTGTCGTGGTCAGTCCGTCTGTCGTTGTCAGTCCGTCTGTCGTTGTCAGTCCGTCTGTCGTTGTCAGTCCGTCTGTGCTGGTCAGTTCGTCTGTGCTGGTCAGTCCGTCTGTGCATGGTCAGTCCGTCTGTCATGGTCAGTCCGTCTGTGCTGGTCAGTCCGTCTGTCGTTGTCAGTCCGTCTGTCATTGTCAGTCCGTCTATCGTTGTCAGTCCGTCTGTGCTGGTCAGTCCGTCTGTGCATGGTCAGTCCGTCTGTCGTGGTCAGTCCGTCTGTTCTGGTCAGTCCGTCTGTCCTGGTTAGTCCGTCTGTCGTTGTCAGTCCGTCTGTCATGGTCAGTCCGTCTGTCGTGGTCAGTCCGTCTGTGCTGGTCAGTCCGTCTGTCGTTGTCAGTCCGTCTGTCATGGTCAGTCCGTCTGTCGTTGTCAGTCCGTCTGTCCTGGTCAGTCCGTCTGTCGTGGTCAGTCCGTCTGTCCTGGTCAGTCCGTCTGTCTTGGTCAGTCCTTCTGTGCTGGTCAGTCCGTACGTACTGGTCAGTCCGTCTGTCATGGTCAGTCCGTCTGTGCTGGTCAGTCCGTCTGTCGTGGTCAGTCCGTCTGTGCTGGTGAGCCCGTCTGTCGTGGTCAGTCCGTCTGTGCTGGTCAGTCCATCTGTGCTGGTCAGTCCGTCTGTGCTGGTCAGTCCGTCTGTGCTGGTCAGTCCGTCTGTCATGGTCAGTCCGTCTGTGTGGTCAGTCCGTCTGTCATGGTCAGTCGTTGTCATGGTCAGTCCGTCTGTCATGGTCAGTCCGTCTGTCATGGTCAGTCCGTCTGTCGTGGTCAGTCCATCTGTGCTGGTCAGTCCGTCTGTGCTGGTCAGTCTGTCTGGTCAGTCCGTCTGTCATGGTCAGTCCGTCTGTCATGGGTCATGGTCAGTCCGTCTGTCCTTCGTCGTCGTGTCAGTCCGTCTGTGCTGGTCAGTCCGTCTGTCGTTGTGGTCAGTCCGTCTGTCATGGTCAGTCCGTCTGTCGTTGTCAGTCCGTCTGTCCTGGTCAGTCCGTCTGTCGTGGTCAGTCCGTCTGTCCTGTTCAGTCCGTCTGTCGTTGTCAGTCCGTCTGTCCTGGTCAGTCCGTCTGTCCTAGTCCGTTTGTCAGTCCTTCTGTGCTGGTCAGTCCGTATGTACTGGTCAGTCCGTCTGTCATGGTCAGTCCCTCTGTGCTGGTCAGTCCGTCTGTCGTGGTCAGTCCGTCTGTGCTGGTGAGCCCGTCTGTCGTGGTCAGTCCGTCTGTGCTGGTCAGTCCATCTGTGCTGGTCAGTCCGTCTGTGCTGGTCAGTCCGTCTGTGCTGGTCAGTCCGTCTGTGCTGGTCAGTCCGTCTGTGCTGGTCAGCCCGTCTGTCGTGGTCAGTCCATCTGTGCTGGTCAGTCCGTCTGTGCTGGTCAGTCCGTCTGTCTCAGTCCGTCAGTCAGCAGGTGACCGCCGCTGTATCAGGCGCGCGCACCTGCGTTCCGGCTGTCGCCGACGACGCTCAGCTGTCGACGTTGGTCGCCGTCGGTGTCGATGCGCCCGGCGACGGTCGCCCGGATGCGGCGGTGATCATCCACAACGCGGACAACGTGGCCAACGTGTCTGCTCGCGATGTTGCAGTGGGACCAGTTCGAATCGGGCTCGCATGTGGACTTCTATGGCGAGGACAAAACGATTGCCCAGCTAGCTGAAGATTGTGTGCATTTATATGACGAGGACAAGACGTCAGTCTATTTAGCTTCTTTCAGTTTGGAAGATGTGGACATGTACTAGATTAACGTACCTGCAGCATTCTTACAGCCTTGACGACCCACGTTTGTGTTTGAGTCCACACATTTCCGTGTCAAGCTATTTCCTTGTCCTTCCACATCCATGGTCGTACACATCATTACCCGCATCTCTGCAGCGTCTTCTGGACATGCCAATCAATACCCGTCCATGTCGTTCCATGTTGATGTCCATATTTCATGCGCATCGATTTCCTGCCTTGCCTTTGGCCGTCCATTTTTACCCATGCGACGTGACCGTGCGAGTCCATGGCCATGTCCGTCAATGTAGGCGCATCACTGCCAGTTCGTGTAGACGCATCAGTGTACGTTCATGTAAACGTATCAGTGTCCGTACATGTAGGCGTACCAGTATCCGTCCATGTAGGCGCATCAGTGTCCGTCCATGCAGGCGCATCGGTGTCCTTCCATGTAGGCGCATTAGTGTTCGTCCATATAGGTGCATCCCTGTCCGTCCATGTAGGCGCATCAGTGTTCATGGTTTTGCAATACAGGTGTGTCGCTTGGTGTACTTTTGGGTGGACAGCCGCCCCCAGCTATGATCAGGTTGGATATCTTCCCAGGTTCTATCAGACCGCTGATTAATATTGTGATAGTCACGCCCCCTCGGGCCGCCCCGTGCCAGTTGTGGTAGGTGACCAAAACGCCTCTTTGGCTATAATATCCCGGAGGGACGGGCGTTGGACCAGAGTATGACCCCATGCGGGTCAAGTGATAGGCCGCCTCTGGCCGGAGGTCTGGATTTCCTTCCAGTGCCTGCCCGCCCGGCAGGCTGGGGTCAAGAGGTAGGCGGCGCTGTAGCGCGGTCCGGGTGGTGAACCCCTCTCTCTTCCGGCCGAGCGAAGGCGCCGCCTGCCCCGTACAGCTCCGCAGACGTTTGTTGTCCTGCTGTCACGGCAGCAAGCATCTCTCCCCTCCGTAGGGCCCCTTTGTGGTGGAACATTGCGCGGGGCTGGAACCAAGCATACTTCCATGGATTCTTCCAGCATAAAACCCACCCTGGTCCTCTCAAAAGGGCCAGAACAACGGATTGCCTGTCGGCAGCCGTACCACCGACCCGGCGCCTGCAGAAACGTCCCGCTCTGCGTGCCCCTTCCCGCCCCGTGATCAATACCATTACTGCCCATAGTGGCAAGGCAGATATTAGTTCAGAATCCAGCCCGTCGGCGCCACGAGTTATAATACTCAAGGTGAGCGACCCTGAGAAGACGTTGTCTGCACTTTCACCACTTGAACGTAAGAGCAGATGCGACCAGCGGAGGTGAAGAAATTGTCCAGCTTGTCAGCTACAATACACCATGCATCACCAGACTGTTGCATGTTGAAGCATATGCTGTCACTGGTAGCATTAAATAACATAAAGGTTTGTCTTCATGCAGCGGCAAACATCATTCTCATTTCCTGCTCCGATGGAAAGATAACATACAGTCAGCCAGTAGAGTCGTCAAGGAGGGCAAAGGGGCAGCCCACCCCACCTTGGAGAGTTGGAGGGGGCCCTCAAGGCATCGATACAGGGGGCCCGTAAGGGCCCTAGGGTCCACGTGTAGGACCCCTGGACCGACGAAAGGTGCCCCGGGCTGACGGAAAGGGTCCCGGGCCGATGAAGATGGTCCTGAGTCAACTGATGGTACCCTCAGGAAGATGTTGAGGGCCTTTGGCTGGGATTCATGGTCGTGCCCAAAATTTTGTGGCACGAAAGACGGGATGCCGGTTCACGGTCTTCACCGGGGTTTCTCCTGTGGAATGATGGCGGTTGTTCCACACACTACGGTGCGATTAATGCAAGGCGCCGTGTTGGATAGTCTTCATCATCTAGTTCACTGATAATATCTCCACCCATTACTTGAGAGGAAAGCGCATTGGAGCCGATATATTATTCAAGGGAAGCTCCCCATTCCACGTTGTTTATCTATTTTTACACTTCAGCGCCGCCCATGCTTTCTCGTCCTTCAGAACGTTAATGGTCTCCTCTATTTCCTTATAATACATAGGCTGGTTTTAGCTTGTTTTTCGTGTACAGTAGTACATCATAGTAACTCTATAGTACCTCATAAATTGTTTTTTTCATTTCGTCCGAATGTTCTTGACCTACAGCCTCTTCGCTCTGTCCATCTTCGACTTTCATAATCCGTCAGATTGGCAACCTAATCCAACGAAATACGGCGCGATACTGATTGAGCTGAAAGTCGCAAACGTGAAAATGCGCTTTGATATCGGTTTGTACGCTATTCATATGCACATGTTGTTGTTGCTTGCTACCGTGGAGTTCGGCATTGCCGATGCTGTGGTCATTAAAATACACATGAAAACGATAGATGATATATTTTTCATAGGACACTGGACGGGCGACATACAGGCGAAGATGACACATGTTGAATGGAGGACACAGACATGAGAGCGTACCATATATTTTCTAACTCTTGGACGTGATGTGATCGTTGTACAAAGCGTACCTCTGGAATGCTGGTCATGGGTGAAATAAGCCGCCATAGCCGCCATCGTTTGTAATTCAATCACGACGGAGAAGGATGTGCCCCTGGATTCCAGGGAGAGCACCGAGATGGCACTTCAGTACATGACCAACACCACCGCCAGCATCATGACCAGCACGGGAACGATGCCGGCACCAGTCGTCAGGCGAGAGGCCGTGTCGTGCCGGGCGAGACAGGCCCCACAACGGCTCACGCCGGTCCGATGACGTTACATCTCGCAGCCGCGCGGCCATGGCTCTGACGTCACCCCTCGCTACTGCGAGGCGACGGGGATGACGTCACATTTCGGAGCCGTGCGGTCATGGGATTGACGTCACATCTTACAGCTGCGGAGCGACGGGGATGACGTCAGATTCGGCTCGGTAGCCAAACTCGTCGGCCACCCAGTTGACGGTGATGGGGGTGCCGTCGGGGGCGGTGTAGCTGTAGCTGCCCTGCATGTGAGTGGATCCCGTCTCCGGCTCGGCGCCGGGCAGCGACACGCCAGTGCTGCTGACTGAGATGCCGTTGCTGGTCTCCAGGGTGTGCTGGTAGCTGTGGTCAAGGGCCTGCTCGTACTCGTTCACGATGATCTCAGCGTGTTTGTCGCTGCCCGACACGTACTCCTGGGAGGCGGCCAAGGCCAGGCAGGCGGCGATAATGATCTGCCGGCCAAAGGTCATGTTGAGGTCGTGGGCTCCACGGAGACGGAGACGGAGACGGAGACGGAGACGGAGACTTATTGGACACTTATTCTGAAAAGCAACATACTAATGTCGACAAATAATGCTTCTGAGTTTTGCACAACCTTTATCTAACCTCGATCCTTAATTTGCGTCTTAAATATTCCCGAACCGACCCAAAATATTCATTGAATATCGCAGGTAGTATTTTTTCCAACAACGTATGTTTCAAGCAGATGTCTGGTGCGCCTGTTTTTCACTCTCCACTCTAGCGATTTGCATTTGTTTTTCCCCTATATTTAGCAACCACAAGCTCCAGCACTTCCCTTTTGAATCAGACGCTATTTTCCCTAATGTCGAAAACTGTTTAGTATGCAGCAGCCTATCCTATTTGGCTACAAGCTTTACTACAGGCTCCATTGATATTGGTCTTTCCTATGGCCAGCTATTCACAAGTTAGAACACCCAGCTTAGGAATGCCTCAGGATGCCAATACATATATTATCTTTCTCCATACATACTTTCTCCAGTTCACTACAATTGGTTGCATACTTTTTTGTCTTTCATTTTGCAGATAGGCCACCACCGGTTATTAGTAGAAGTAGCCCCAGGAGCACCTCAGCTAGATAGCAAGCTAGTAACACCAAAGAACTCCTTGGGCCACATAGTGAAATGTGTTATCAGGGGAAAGGGAGAAATCGGTGCATGTGTATCCATGTGTATACACATGCACAAGCACACATACCTGCATGTGCATACACATGAGACATGTACACCTACACATGCAATTGAGCATATAAATACACATGCATCATCACATGTGCATATACTTGCTGATCTAGCTTTACCCTCATATACTTAAATAACCACCTACATGTAATTCCTTTGTTCTTTTTTCTGTTCAAATTATCGAGGTTAATTTTTGCTTGCCAGTTAGTTTGTGATATATAAGTCAATGAAATAATATCGGATAACTATTTATATCTCCCTTTTTAATAGGTACATGATTACAGGAATGAAATTTTGAACCAATAATACTATTCCAAATTCTTGGTGCTGTAAATAATATGGAGTGAAGCTATAGGACTTCCATGTAAAAGGTACATGGAAATGATCAACATCCCTTATATTACTTGGTAATGAGTATTCGAACATATTCATTACAGTGATTAGTAATGTTTCATTAAACAATCTGTGAAGTAACAATATGCTCTGTCCCTGTACAACATGAGGGAACTTCAAACATGTTATCTTTGACAACTAATTCATTTGTAGGGTATGTATAGTGCTGATTATCTAAGATTCTTAGTGCCCTTTTGTATTTTAACAGTTACGTCCAGTCGTGTTGGAAAATTGTTTCCCCATATTAATGCACAATAACTTAAATAGGGAAGAATCAATGTGTTATATAAATATTTCAACTCACGACTTGTGATAAAGTATTTCGCTCTTCCCATTATGCCTAGATTTCTGCTAGTTTTTGTAGCAACATATGCTATGTGATGCTTCCATGTTAATTTATCATCAACTATTACCCCAAGATAGGTGATGTGCTGTTTCCTGTGAACTTTATGATAATTTATGGTTATGTTTAAGTCAACACTAGACATACTGGAATAAATCTGGTAATTTGTTTTTGTGATATTCAGTAGCTTGAAACCATTCAATTATTCCTGTGACAATGGCATTTACTTTAAGTTGTAGTTCTTTTATTTTAGTAGCTTTAACACGTTCCCTGGAGGGCCTCTGAAAATTACGCGCACTGAAGGGGGGGATTCCGCCCCCCCCCCACCCCTAGGATCTCGGTTCCTATTAGTAACACATTATTGGAGTAATGAAATTTTCAGGGTGGATGGGTACGGTAGTGAACTACATTGCGTGCAACTTTCGTGACCTTAGGTCAATATCTTCAAGGTCAAATGAAGTCACATATGTCACAATTTGCTTGTTTTGCGTGGCTTGGCTTGCCATTGTTATGGATCGCTGTGATTGTGTTTAAATGCTCCTAACTTGGCATCAATGATGTTTGGACATGACTAATGATGCATTACAGATGCTAGACCCGGCATTTGACCTCAGGTCACCTATATTACAGCACTTTATCAGGTCAGTTACCTGTTCCAGTTATCGGAAGCGGGCCGCCCAGAGGTGAAAAAAGTGTCCAGCCTGTCACCTACAGAATATCGAACACCACCAGGCTGTCACATGTTGGTAGCTCACAGTAAGAGCCGTACGCATGTGTGTGAGCGAGAAATATCGACCATGCGGCTGAAATGGAACAAAGAAGAACGCTTTAGTCTATATATGATCTTCAATTTGTTCAATTATATGCGATCTTCAATTATTAATGAATATGTCAAATTACAACACACCCTATAAGCTAATCTTGCTTCTATTGTGTGTATCCATAAATATAATGGTATTATTGTGGTTTAATGTGCTCACAATATGTTGTACACATAAAAGACATAAAGACATAACAGATCAGTGCAACTATGAGCCACAAGGACCCTTCTTGGATGCACTCTGGACACTGAACCAGTTGCCCACCAAATCCGTCGATCAATCCTCCCTGGAATACAGAAAAACAAGCCCCCTATTCTTATAATGATTGTCTATCCTGTTTTTAAAGATGTTCGGTGTGTTGCTACTGACAATGGTTCCTGGCAGCTGGTTCCAGTGTTCTACTACCCTGTTGGTGAAGAAAGACTGTCTTAACCTTGTCCTGCTGTGATTAACTTTAATTTTGAATTGATGACCTCTAATTGCATCATTTCTGTTAAAGTCAAACATTTCCCTGATATATCCCTGTTCCTGACCATGAACAAATTTAAAAGACTCCATGAGATCTCCTCTCAGCCTTCTATATCTAAGTGAAAACATATTCAATTTCTTCAATCTTCCCTCATATGCCAGGTTGCTTATACCATTAACCATTTTGTTGCCTTCTGTTGTACTCTCTCTAAAAGCCAACAATCTTTCTCATAACTAGGAGACCAAGCTTGGACACAGTATTCCAAATGTGGCCTGACATATGCACAGTAAAGCTTCCTGATAACCTCCTCCCTTTTGTATGATACATTCCTATGTATTGCCCCAAGCATTCTTAGTGCCTTCTTCCTGGCTTCTTTGGTCTGTTCTGATGCCCCCAATTTTGTGTTCAAAATAACACCGAAGTCCTTATCCTGCTGAGTCACAGATAGTATTTGGCCACCCATCAAGTATGGAGCCTTCATATGCTGCCTACCTACATGCATGACTTTGCACTGATCAAAATTAAACTTTATTTGTCACAAGTTTTACTTACTTTCAAACACAAATTTTACTTAGCAAAGCAAAACTACAGGTTAGGCTAGCTTTTATTTGGAAAATATGCTCACTTTGTCACACAAAAATAAGATTTTTTCTTTAAAAAAAAAGGTAAGGCCAGGTTATGTTTCTTAACATTTGTATTATTGAACACACAAATTGTACCTATATTGAAGAAACAATTTAAAAGGAGGTAGGGTAAACCAGGCTAGGTTATTTTAGGTATTAAAAAATAGCAGTACGATATTTTGCTTTCCAACTAAAAATAAGTATTTCTGAGGGGAATCAGTGGTGACATCATCTTAATCATGCTGATAAACATAGTATTAAAACATGCTGTTCTCCGAACCCAATGACTCATTGAAAGTGATATTAACCAATACAAATTGAATTCCCTTGTACTATAAAGAATTCAATATACCACCAATATCAAGGACAGAGTGCCATAGGTCATATTTTGTATTGGTTTCAAGTAATTTATAACACTTTTAGTCAATGCAACAAGTCCTGCTTATGACAAAACATGGACCCTGACACAAATAAATAAAACCCATTGAAGTGACCAGATGAAATTATTAAAATAAATGCTCATACTAGAAGAACAAAAACATTTTTTCATGACAAGGATACCAGAAGTCTGCAGTGTGACAAAATGGCGGACATAATATGTTAGACTGAGAAATGAGAAAGTGTCAAACTGAGAAACTGAGAAAGGTGTCACTTCAGTTAGGTATGACCAGGGTTGGGTTTATGTCTTGGAATTCTGGAATTGGAGATATAAATTATGTGGCATTACAGGTTGGTATAGAGCAGAGGACTTTGGGGAATTTTCTTTTAACCTGAATCCTGGATTACGAGAGGAAAACTGTGTAACATTCCAAGTTGGAGAATGATGTGATTTCTTTCTGTCATCAAAAACCCTTTTTGTACTTTTCACGTTCATGTTCCGTGTTTCCATGTTCCCATGATCATGATCAAACAGCAAGCAGATCGCAGTCCTTGTCAGACTCAATTCATCTTTTGGAAAAAAAATGGAGTGGAAAACTTCCCGGAGATAAAATTATTCTGGGCGGCCAACATCAAAGACAAGGCCATGTTTCCAATACTTGGCCTGACTCTCAGCGACGAAACACCACTCACGCAAACATACACCAGTTCAGTTTCTCTTTTTTTTCCTAAATCTTTAGCGAGGCAAAGTGCCATCTGCTAGAGATTGCTACGTTAAAGAAGGAATTACGTTAATCCGGCTTATGTGACATCCGGTTATATCAACTAGTCAAGAAAGGAGAGACGCCGTCAAACAAGAAACATGGCATAGAGGGACGATACACGCATGGCATACAGGTGCAAGTTCAGACATACATACATACAGACACTCATAACAATGGAAGGACATTTGGAAGGTGGACAGCTTCACAGCCTACGGAGAGGCTCCACTGCCCAACTGCAACCTGGATGGCGAAGCGGAGGCCTGTCACCCAGAGCGAGTCGTGGGATTCAGGCCCGACCTTGTATGTGTAGGTGTATGTTTTAAGTTAAAGCTTGGAAACCCCTAAAAAGGGGAAAACCAAGCTGCTTGGAAAACCCGTAGGTAGAAAATCAAGCGCAATTTAAAAGGAAATCCGTCCGTATTAGCCAGATTGGATCGGATCCTGTCTACCTAGTGTGAGATAACCTATTTGTATGTGTTTTGCGACGTCGGAGAGGAAGAGATGTGGAGCGGAGTCATACAGCCAGTACGGAGTGTGGCGCGTGTCTTATAACTTTTATCTTCACATCAGGCTAGCTTGGATCAGGAAAATGCAACGGAGGCTTTATATCAGTTCGGAGAGTTTGGTGTCCTGTAGTAAGCGGAAGAATAACTCGAGGAGTGCCGGGTGGTCATTCCCGAGGAGAGCTCGAAGCGAAAGTTGTGAATGGATCTTGGTGAAATACTGGATGATATAGCGACAGTGAGGAGCATATGCTGGACAGTCCAGTAAGATATGGGTGACAGTAAGGCGTACGTGACATGTGCTACAAAGTGGAAGGCGGTGAGGTCTATGAAAACTATAATCGTGTGTCAATTTGGTGTGTCCCAGGCGAAGTCTGGCGAGTGCCACCTCGTTCAGACGAGTGTGCTGGTTGGAGGAGGGCCAGCTGGAGAGTGTGTGCTTGATGGTGTGTAGGTGTGTGGTGTTGTGTGACCAGCAGGCCTAAATATACTTTTTAAACAGATTATTTGTGAGGGATAAAAGATCCCCGGTGGGCACCGGAGCTCCATTGTTATCGGGGAGGTCGATCGCCGCGCGGGCGAAACCATCAACCCTTTCATTTCCCGGGATACCCCTATGTCCAGGGATCCAGGGCAGGGTGAGTTGTAGGTGTGCGTGGTTGGCATTGTAGAGGTGTCGAATGGCGTGGAGCGTGGGGTGTGTGGTGTTGTGTATTGCGGCGAGGGCGTCCACGGAGGATCGTGAGTCAGTGCATATTGTAGTTATTGTAGTAGGGGTAGTGATGTGTTACGCATTGATGTGTTGTAGGCAAGTGAGTATGGCGACTAGTTCTGCTGTGCATACCGAGTGATGAAGTGTTAATTTGGTTTGACCAGTGTCGGGCCCACCGCACCAGGCAGCTCCCGTACCATTGCTGGTACGTGAGCCGTCCGTGTAGAAGAAGGTGTGTTGTGGGTGGGCCTCTTGATATTAAAAAAACTTCATTTGGACTTCGATGGGAGTGAGCAGGATTTTATTTTGCCGAAAGAAATACTCGAGTTTGGGGTGTTTCATGTGCCAAAATGGGAGAGGGGGGGAGGGGGGGGTGAACCCGGTCAGCGGTAACCTCCGAAAATTTCAGTGTGTATGTGAGAACCTGCTTCAAGTGAATGGCAATGCTGTATTTATTTTTGTTTTTAGAACGCCGAACCGAGGGTTTAGTCCATGCCACATTGGAGGGGTGATTTAGCTGTGTTGTTGTCCTGAAGTGGTATCTGACGAGTTGTAGTGTTCTGCGTTGTTGTGGGCTAGGGAGGTTGGTCTCACCCCGGAACTAGTGGTAGGTGTGGTGCAGTGTGCTCCGGTGATGACGCGGAGTGCGTGATTTTGTGTGCATTCCAGTGACTTGGTGAGTGTTGGAGATATATCATCGAAGATAAATGCATTGTATTCCAGGATTGAACGAATCAGTGCGAAGTATATTGTGTGAAGGGTTGTCCTGTCTGCACCCCAGTCGCGGCCGGAGATGCAGCGCAGGAGATTTAGACGCACAGCGTAGCGTTGTTTAAGATGAGTAACGTGGGGGCCAAAATAGAGTCCCTTGTCGAGGATAATTCCGATATATTTTAAGGAGATTTGGAGGGGGATAATTTGGTCGCGATAACGGAGTGGTGTGCTAGGTGGGATATGCCTGGGGAGCCGGGAAAAGAGCATGGTGACTGATTTCGTGGGGGAGATCTGTAGCCCCCAGAGGGAGCACCATGAATCAACGTGATTCATGGTGAGTTGTACAAAGTGATTAGCTGAATCTGCCGATGGGTGTGTACACCAAATAGCCAAATCATCGGCATAAAGATAATATTTTAGAAGGGCAGAAATTAGGGGAAGTTGTTCTAATACATCGTTGATCATAATAAGAAAGAGGGTTGGAGATAGGACGCTGCCTTGCGGGACGCCTTGGTCGAGAGTGTGGGGCCGGGAATGAATGTTGCCGCAGCGGACGATGAAGGAGCGATTTTCTAAAGAGTTGGTGATAAAGGTGGCCATTCTGCCCTTGATGCCAATGCAGTGTAATTTAATTCGTAGGGCAGAATTATGTACTTTGTTAAACGCGGATTTGAGGTCTAAAAAAGGGCGATGGTTTTGGATTTTTTTCCGAAACCACGCTGGATTGAGTCCACAATTTCGATCAGGTTGTCAGTGGTGCTTCGCCTTGGTCGGAAGCCGCTCTGAAAGGGGGATATAATTTTGTTGTGTTCGAGATAGACTCTGATTCGTCCATTGACCATGCGCTCAAACATTTTGCAAGCACAACTAGTGAGAGATAGATAGGACGATAGCTAGAGGGAAGATGTCGAGGTTTGGAAGACTTAGGCATAGGTATAATGATACTAGTAGACCAAGAGGGTGGAAAAGTGCCGTCAGTCCATACTTGATCTAGCGCCGATAGGAGGTTATCTTTACCCGAATCGGAGATATTTTGAAAGAAGAGATATGTCAAGTGATCAGGTCCAGGTGTCCTATTGGATACCTTGGGGAGGGATAATTTTAGTTCATTGTGGGTAAAGGGTGCGGTGTAGGGATCGGTGTTGTCTGAGTCGAAGTGGCAAGTAGCAAGGGTGTCGCAAAGGAATACGGTGGTGTGCTGTGAGTATTGAGTGTTGGAAGATATGTCAGAGTAATAGGTGTCGAAGTGTTCGGCGACGGCTGTGGGCTCAGCTATGTACTGTTGGTTAATCGTCAGTTGTGGGAATGCGCGGTGTGGGGCTCTGCCATTCGAAAAGGAGCGAAGTTGGGTCCAGATTTGGGAGATGGGGGTGAAACGGTTGAAAGTGTTTGAGTAGAGTTGCCCGCTGTGTTTCTTGGCCGAAAGGATAGTTTGCTGACAACGTAGTTTTGCCTCATGGGCTTCTACCATGTTTTGTAAGGTGAGATTTTTCCGAAATTTTCGCTCAGCCTGCCGTCGTGAGGCGACGGCTCGTTTGCACTCGTCGTTCCACCACGGCACGGATTTACGGTCGGGTGGGCGACGAGCTTTGGGTACGTACTTTTCTGCCGCGAGTAGTATGGTATTGAGTAATGCCGAAATTGGGGGATGAGACTGGGGTGGGATAAGAATATCAATTTCCTGGGAGAAAGATGGCCATTTCGCTTTGCGAACGTTCCAGATGGGCATAAATAAACGGTCTCCAGACTGGCTGAGCGTTCGAGGGTGATGTGAATGGGAAAGTGATCACTAAAGAGGGGGTCGGGCTGAACGTGCCAGGAGAAAAGGGGTGAGATAGAAGCCGAGGCTATGGAGAGGTCAATGGCAGACGAGCGGAACGGTGCGATGTCTGTGTTGTGTGTGGGTGTTTGGTCGTTTAAAAAGACCATGTTGTGGGTGTTGTGGAGTGTTTCAATATGGTGTCTGCGCTGGGATGTGGTGTGACAGCCCCATGCCTGGTGGTGGGCGTTGAGATCGCCCAGCACCAGACAGCGGTGTGGGAGAAGCCCAAAAGAGTGGTAACAGAAGTTAGAGATAGTGTATGCGTAGGAGGAAGATAGAGGGAGATTACAGTAATTTCTAGTTGTGCAATTTGAACGGATACAGCAATACAATTTAGGTCATTGGGAATGGAGATAGGGCGATGGAGAAGGGTGTTCCGAACGAATAAGGCTACCCCGCCGCCGCGGGATGTAGTGTTTCTGTTTTGGGAATAAAGAGTATAACCGAAGATGTTAAAATTATACGGGTCATTGTCGCGCCATCTGGTCTCCTGAACGGCGGCAATCAATGTTTTATCTCTGATGATATATTCCTTGAATTCTGCCCAATGGGATATGAGGGACCTCGTATTCCATTGGAGCAAGAATTCATTGATGGGTTTCTGCATTAGTGTTGTGTTGTGTGGTGATCACGCCGTCGCAGGCGTGTGTGTGGCGGTGAGGGCGTGAATGAATCGTCCGACGTGTAAGAGTCGGACGACCCTGGTGTGTTAGATGTAGGCTCCGGATCCCCAAGGGGGTCCGGGCTCGGGAAACGGGAGCGGTGATCTGTCTCGGGGGACCGGGAGGGAGGGCGACCCAGAGGGGGCGGAGTGGAGGACGCTCTAGTCCTGTTGGGCTGAGCGGTCTGTGGACGGATGGGGGGCCGGGCGGTCGAGCTACCCGCGACGGGAGCGGGGCGTGCAGCCAGCAGTATTGCTACCTTGTGGTGGAGGGGGGGGGCCCAGCGCCAGCGGGGTCCTCCACGGGAGGGGGCGCGTGGCCGGAAGCGAGGCAGCCTGCTGGCGGAGGAGGGGCCCGGAGACAGTCTGATCGGTTCTGGGGGCTGGGCGCGTGGCCGGCAGCGGGAGAGGTTGGGATGGAGGAGGCGATAGGAGCCCATCCTCAAGTTGGAGCGGACATTGGGACACCGGGCCAGATAAAAAGAAAACACCATGCCAAGACCTGTTTTCATTGTTAGTCTATCCGACGCATTTCAGACGATTATTCGCCGCGCTAGTCGACGCGTATCGGTATTCGTTCGCTTGAAAAGTAGTTCTAAATATTACTCTATTTCAAACATGAAGATGAAGATGAAAGAACTCACATCCCTAGTCTGCAAGGTACTCGAATCAATTATCAAGGATAGAATAGTTAGTTTTCTGGAAGGAAACAAATTGATTCAAGATACTCAACATGGGTTTAGAAAAGGGCGATCGTGCCTCACAAATCTCCTGGACTTTTTGAATTTTGCTACAGAACAATTTGATCAGGGAAATCAGGTTGATGTAGCATATCTTGACTTTGGTAAGGCCTTTGACAAGGTACCCCATAAACGGTTAATGATGCAGCTTCAGGTCCATGGTATTGCAGGTAGCATCCTAAAATGGATAGAGTTGTGGCTTTCAGATAGACAGCAGAGAGTGATGCTAAATGGTACAAAGTCATCATGGCAAAATGTTCTTAGTGGAGTCCCCCAGGCAGGGGCGTCGATTTGTATCCTTTTGCGGGGGCCATGGCCCCCCCAATGCTGATCTTGGCCCCCCCAATGTTGATTTGGGCCCCCCCAATAACCCATGCTATTTTTATGCTGATAAAAAGCTAAAGGAAAAAAAAGAAGAAAAACACTGTGTTAGGTACATAGAAAACTTAGTTGATGTTAACCAGCACATTTTGTACTGAAAAAGAACAGATTTGGATTAGATAGTGGACTGAGTATCCAACTTTTGCTACACAATTCAAAATTATGTGCAAAAAAACAAAATAGCTAGATTTCCCTCCACTGTGCAAGGAAAACTTACGCCATAAAATGTTAAGATTCGCTGATGATGCATTTGAAATCAGATTGTCTTTTTTTTAATGTTAAGCCACAAAACAACAATTGGATTGTCATACTGATGTTTGTACACACCACCAATGGCAAAACCACACACATGTGAGCTTAAACAGGAAACAAATCCATTCATAATTTCCAGTCATTGTCAAACTTGCATTGTCCAGTGAACAGCAGACAATCATCCTTGAGATTGTGGATATGCAAACTATAATTATCTTCAGCAGCCCACCTATCACACCATCAGCTTGATATTTACCTAGGTACCTACCTAAATGCCCAATAACAATGCATGCATTCGATATTGATATGGGGAAAACGAGAGCCATGTGTGGGCAAATCTGCCAGCTTATGATGCCATGACAGAGAAAACTCAGCAAGAAGCTGCATGGCCACTGCAGTATAATTGGTATTCCTAAAAGAATAAAAAAGAAAGCTATGGCTCACATGACTTTTAAGCAAACCTTAGTCATCCACGACCAATGCTATACAAGAGAAATAGCCTTGACAAGCCCAATGTCTCGTACGCCGCAAAAAACACCATTATTAAACGCCGCAAAAATACCATTATTTTAAAAGGTACACCAAAGTCGCATTCAAACCTTGATGACGTCACAGGTTTTTATTCGTATATTGCAGAAATTGGTAGCATCAGGCAAGTTTCAATTTAACTGCATGGGGGAGAGACTTTTTCAGGCGTACCGGACCACAGGTCATTTGCGCCACCTTTTTTGAAGCGAGTACGTTACATGTCTGACTATAAAAGCGGGTGTTTGCGATCAAGGTGCAGGCATGTGGACGTTTACATAAAGGGAATTTTACGTTATAGTTTGTGTTATATTTTAGGCGCTGAAGGCGGGGATAGGATGGGGACATCCCCCTAATGTCTAGATGGCAGGGGCGTCGATTTGTATCCTTTTGTGGCGGCCAGGGCCCCACCAGTGTTGATCTTGGCCCCCCTATGTTGATTTGGCCCCCCAATAACATATGCTATTTTTATGCTCATAAAAAAGTTGAAGAAAAAAAGAAGAAAAACACCATGCTAGGTACATAGAAAATGTAGTTGATGTTAACCAGCACATTTTGTAATTAAACAAACAGATTTGGGTTAGATAGTGGACTGACTCTCCACCTTTTGCTACAAAATTCAAAATGGTGTGCACAAAAACCAATTGTCATTGTCAAACTTGCATACAATCCAGTCCCGTGAACAACAATCCGTTATCATTGAGAGTGTGGATATACAAACTATAATTAACCTCAACAGCCCACTCATCACACTATCAGTTTGATATTTGCCTGGTACCTAAGCACCTAGGTACATGCTGCAGAAAGACTTAGAAGAGCTTGTGAAGTGGTCCAAAAATGGCAGATGAAATTAAATTTTGATAAGTGCAAAATCATGCATGTATGCAGGGGCGTCGATTTGTATCCTTTTGTGGGGCCTCACCAATGTTGATCTTCCCCCCCAATGTTGATTTGGGCCCCCCCAATAACCTATGCTATTTTATGCTGATAAGAAAGCTAACGGGAAAAAATGAAAAACACCATGCTAAGTAGAAACATTGATGTTAACCAGCACATTTTGTACTGAATAGAAACAGATTTGGATTAGATAGTGGACTTGTTCAATCATTTTCAAAAATAAAATAAAATTGGAAGTTTTCCTTCAAAAGCAGCTGACATAAGGTTCGGGTAAGTTGGGTTTGGTTGTTCAATTTAGAAAATTTTCAGAATATATATTGCTTAATTTTTGTTTCTATTTTTTCTCCAAAGCAGGGGCGTCGATTTGTATCCATAGACACTAGCGCGCATTAAATGTCACACATCGTGATGGGCGTTCCTCAGAACATCCAAAATCGTAACATGCAAAGAAAAAATTCCAGTTACAGAAATTCCAGCGCCTGAAGTCTAAATTTGAGGTTACAGTGACAAATGTGACGGAGGTAAGACATCTGTGGTGCAATTGCGCGCAGTGTTTAATCCGGAGGCCAATCTCATGTGACGTCGTACTGATTCGTTTTTTGTACTTCGCACATTCTGATGTATCTCACCTTCTGATGTATCTGCGGATTGGTGTGATTTTAGATAGTGAATAAATAGCTTGCTCATATTTAATTCCCAAAGGAACAGTAGTTGAAGAAGTTGGCAGGTAAGCTTGAAAAAGTCCAGTCCATGCTTTTTTCTGATTTGTGCTCAGGGTTTCCATGTTAATATCACATAACTACCACGTTTGTCTTCAAGAAGAGCTGTTTTTAGTTTACTTTTATTAAAATTTTCATTCCACTGCTCTTAGTGCCCTTTCTGCCCAGGATTGGGGCACCTAGTGTTGCATTTCCGTCCAGGGGTTGGCACACCTTTTGGTAAATTTACAGCTTAAGGTAATTTCTGATCAATTTTTTCCCATGCAATGTTTAGGAATGTGATAAACACGATTTTGGTAAATTTGTGTCTTAAGGTGTTTTATGAATTCGTGGAATGTATCATTTCAATGCAATGTTTATGAAAGTGACTCAGATGATGGGACCACTCATTTTCTATACAAATGCCTACATTTCAGGTTGTAAGCAAAATAACATCAACAAAAAGCTTTGAATTAGGTGACATAGGGTAAAGTATTTTTTTAAATAAAATAAATGCAACATAACCTAACCTAACCTAGCTTAACCTCCCCTTGGAGAAAAACAAAACCAAAACATCAAGTTGTAAAAATTTCAAGCAATGTATTTTTTTTACAATAAAAAAATGTAACCCAACCTAACCTAACCTAACCTAACCTAACCAAGCCTAACCTAACCTGACCTGACCTGACCTGACCTGACCTGACCTAACCGAATCTAACCTAACCTAACCTAACCTAACCCAATTTAACCTAACCTAACATAAGCTGCTTTTAAAGAAAAAAGATCTATTTCTTTCAAATTTTGGAACAATTTTTGCAAAAAATGTCGAACTTAAAACACTTAAACTAATCTAACATCACCAAACATAGCCCATTTGTTTGCTTTATGGAGGCAAATGTGTAATAACTTGCCTTGTTACCACCTTAAAGCACAATAATTCTGGTTAGATTAGGTTGGGTTAGGTTTTTTCATTTGTAAAATTTCAATAAAATAAATTGCTAGATATTTTTCCAATCTTGTTTTTATAGTTGTTTTCTCCAAGGTCAGCTTAGGTTACATTAGGTTATGTTGAATTTTTAATGTATTTCTTTTAATTGCTATGTTACCTAACTCAATGCCCATTTTTAATGTTATTTTGCTCACAACCTGGAAAGTAAGCATTTGCACAGAAACTGAGTAGTGCCATCAGCTTAGTGACATTCATAAACATTGCATTGGAAATTTAAATAATAAAAATAGTAATAAAATACATAAAAGCACACATTTAATGTCCTTTCCTCTGCAAAAGCATGCCTTTCAATTGGGAGTAAAAAATAACATCAAAAAAGGTGTGTGGAGTATGGAAATATAGCATACAAATAATGTTCAAGATGTATGATAACCTTACCTAACATAGTTCAACTTCCCATACAAGAAATTAATTGTTTTTAATTTAAATTTTCGAGGCATTTTCTCAAATATTTTCAACTTAAAAAACCTAACCTAAGCTAGCCTGAACCGTTTATTATTTTTTGTAGAAAAATCATTAACAAAAATTATTTACCAACAAATGATTTTTTTTTATAACTTACAACAAAAGCCTAACCTAACCTGACAAACCTCACCCCTTTGTATGCTTCATGGAGGTAAAATGTGTGTAAAACTTGTCTTGTGGTTACCTTAAACTGTGATAATACCTGGCTTTTTGGGTAATATTTCAGCTCATGGTACTCTCTGGCTTCTTCTAATTTATTTTTTAATGCAGTGTTTGTTAACGTGCTGAACATGATGTAACCGCTCATTTCCTCTGCAGATGCACACTTTTCATTTGTGAGGAAAAATAACGTGGAAAAGGGGGCTTGGATTTGAGTAATATAGGATGAAAAATAATGTTCAGATAAAAAAAAATGTAACATAACCTAACCTAACCTAGCCTAGACTTCCATGCAAGAAATGATTATTTTTATGCCAAATTCCCCCCCCCAATTTCTTTTTTCTCAAACATTTTGAACTTAAAAAGTCTAACGTAACCTAATCTAGCTTGAACCGTTTTTGAAGATTTTTTTTCATTTACTAACTTACAACAAAAGCCTAGCCTAACGCAATTAGACAAAACCTAGCTCCTTTGAATGATTCGTGGAGGTAAAAATGGGTGTAAAACATGTCTTGTGGTTACCTTAGACTGCAATAATATCTCTTTTTGTGCTACCTGGTGTACGTGATGAACCTCCATCTGCATGCTGCATGAGAGCATTGCACTTATTGGTTCACAAAGAACAATAACATCTTGAAAGTACAATATTTTCAGGAATGGAATCCTGTGCTGATAACATTTTCTGAGTTATAAATTTGCAGATCAGATCTACATCATTTGTGTTAATAAATATGAGAAATTCATAGAAATGCATACACCGGTTTGTAGACAAGAAGTTATTCTGATGATTTCTGATGTATTGGAAAATGACAAATTGTCATGATGGAAGCAGGCAAAGTTAAAGTACATATATCTCAATAAGTGGTCAGTTCACTAACAAGACAGCAAATTCACTCAAATAGCACTCAAAATGCCAGGCGGCCCACTCTTTTTGCAAGTTTAAAATCGATGACAGTGCTTTCTTGAATCATGTTTAAAGCACATGAAGGAAATGTATTGCTGACACTTGTTAGGAACTGATGTGTGCAACGTTAATTAACATTTCTAATGTCCTGATGTTTGTACACAAAATATAGCTCACTATTGTAAATAGCATGGGAAGTATGATGCCATATATGATGGCTAATTTATGGTCAAACTGTTATGCAGCAGATTCCCTGGATTGTTACTTAGTTATTTGGGCTTTAGGGCACATACCATGTTGATCACATAGCTCCCTGCATTGGTGTTAACTGATACATCAGTATGTTTGCAAATTCACTGATGAGTGAATCCATACCATTCTCACTGGGGTATAAAAGCTACATTATAACATTGTTTATACCGGGCGGCTGTGTCGGTGCATTAACGGCACGTTAAACTTTCGGTCAAAATTCTGCCGTTTAACTTGAATTAATGGATCGGGTGGTGGGGCCAGGGTTCACGCAACAAGCTCTGCTTAGCAATCCGACCCTGGTTCATAAAGCCAGCCCAACAAGAACTCGGATTAAACTTTTTTCTTTTTTTTAAAGCATATAACAGAAACCCATCTCGAGTGTCCTGCTTACTCAGGACACCATAGAAGTCAATGAAGCCAATGAAAACCATAGAAGTCAATGAAAATGTTACTTCATCCCCTGTATTGTTAATGGAAACAAGTCTCTTGAACCATATGTTATGTCCTTCACAGTGTTGCTCCATCCACCTCCAACTCCAACCCTGACCAAACTTCAGGAGCTCATCCTTCTCCAAAGCAGTGTGTTGAAGAAGGTATGTATTGTAGCATAACTACTCTGACCGGAATTCCATGGTATCCATGTTGCCTTACAATCCATCCTTGCTGATCCATGTAGCAGATGTTTGACTTTCCTCAAACTGTCTGGATAACTGGGGAGTTGAAATCACATGTGTGATGAAACAGATGAACTATTCCTGGATTCTTATGTTGCATCATTGCATGGCACAGTGACATACCGAATGGGGATGGGGAATTGTGGGAAGTTCCCTCACCCCCCCCCGTCCTGATAGGATGTGGGGCCCCCAAGAGTCCGCCGAGCTTAGGAAAAAAATGCGCTATGCTCCCTAAGAATTTCACTCGGTCGACCAAAAATCGCACCGGGGCTCAGAAAAATCACATTCGGGGCCCCCAAACGTAGCGCAGGGGCCCCAATAATGACGCTGGGGCCTCAAAAGTTTGCACCTGGGCCCCTGAAAATCACGTTGGGGCCGCAAACAAGTCGTGCCGGGATTCAAGAAAATCACGACGGGGGCCACAAACGGTCGGGCCGGGGCCTCCTGAAAATCACGCCGAGACTGGGGTATTAAGAATTATCACCCGGGCCCCTGAAAATCACGCCAGAGGCCTGATAGGTCCCACCGGGGCTCTAAAAGTCTCGTTGAGATCACCCAACAAATGAAGCCGGGTGAATGAAAAATAGTCCGGACACGGAAAATCAATCTGGGATCTCAACAATAGCTCCAAAAGCCCACACAACTTGTTGGGCCCCCACAAACGTGTCGTAGCCACCGCAAGAGATCCCAACAAGTGACGACGGGGCCCCAAAAATCGCACTTAGACAAAAACAAATTCACGCCGCTTCTCTTGAAAATCTCACTGGGGCCAAAACGTCGTGCCGGAGCCCCACAAGTTGCAGCTGGCTTCCCAAGTACCAATATATACCCGGAATGTCACCTTGCGGACGGAAAAATTGCGTCAAGGATCCACAAAATAAGATGTCGTCGGACGCCGGAAAAGAAACCTGTTTGGGCATCGGAAAAAACGCACCGAGAGCCAGAAAAATCGTACCGGGTTCCAAAAATAGCCTGCAGGGGGCTTATAAAAATAGACTTCACCACAAAAACCACAAGGAGACTCCATCGAATCGACCAGAGCACCGGAAAATTAAGAATGGGTCCCGAAAGAAAATTATCCGAAGGGCCTTTCTACTCTCGATCGTGCAATCTGCGGAAAAAACACGTTGAGCAGTCGCAGTGGCGTACTAAATGGAAAAATTCCCCTCCCTAACGTTAGGCACCAAGGAAATACTTTCACCCATTGTCATTACCGTTCAGGTCTGCTGTGCTCTGATGCTTCATCAATGCCGGTGTGTTTTAGCCTGCATCTGATCGCTGAAGTTTTTTATTTCAGCCGGTGTGTGTTTGTTGGTGTGTGGAGTGAGGAGGAGGGTAACAGTGACGGTGACGGTGACGATAGATCCGAGCCTACTATATGGCACTGCAGTCGCATGCTATTACTCAGAGTTGTTATGTTGGTGAGTTCGAGTCTCACCTGTCGCTACTCTTCGCCCGCGACCAATCGGCGTGAGAGTTTGGCGACGCTATATGACACAACGGTCGACGTGTCGTAGAACCAATGACCAACCAAGAGTTGTTATGTTGAAATGTACTGAGCACTGCTCTTTTAATTATGTGACTTCACCAGTTATTGGGCGATTTTCCCCGTCGGTGAGGATGCTGAATAAATATAAACATACACAGCGTCGAATAAGAAATCAGAATTTCTGAGATCTGAAAATATAGTGGGCTAAATCCGATGAGTTTTTTTTTTTGGGGTGGGGGGTGGTGTCTAGTGTTTTGGCACTTCGGCCCCCGCAATGTTTTTCAAAAATCGACACCCCTGCCCCCAGGGGTCGGTACCGGGGCCACTATTGTTCATTATATAAGTGAATAGCATTGAATGTGGCCTAAGCAGTAAGGTTTTGAAATTTGCGGATGATTTGAAGACCTTTAGGGCAATAACAGGGCAAAATGAGCAGGTTTTGCTGCAGAAAGACTTAGACGAGCTAGTGAAGTGGTCCGAAAAATGGCAAATGAAGTTTAATTTTGATAAGTGCAAAGTCATGCATGTAGGTAGGCAGCATATGAAGGCTCCATACTTGATGGGTGGCCAAGTACTATCTGTGACTCAGCAGGAGAAGGACTTAGGTGTTATTTTGAACACAAAATTGGGGGCATCAGAACAGACCAAAGAAGCCAGGAAGAAGGCACTAAGAATGCTTTGGGGCAATACAGAGGAATGTGTCATACAAAAGTGAGGAGGTCATCAGGAAGCTTTACTGTGCATATGTCAGGCCACATTTGGAATACTGTGTCCAAGCTTGGTCCCCTAGTTATGAGAAAGATTGTTGGCTTTTAGAGAGAGTACAAAAGAGGGCAACAAAAATGGTTAATGGTATAGGCAACCTGGAATATGAGGAAAGACTGAAGAAATTGAACATGTTTTCACTTAGATATAGAAGGCTGAGAGGAGATCTCATCGAGGTTTTTAAATTTGTTCATGGTCAGGAACAGGGATATCTCAGGGAAATGTTTGAATTTAACAGAAATGATGCGATTAGAGGTCATCAATTCAAAATTAAAGTTAATCACAGCAGGACAAGGTTAAGACAGTCTTTCTTCACCAACAGGGTAGTAGAACACTGGAACCAGCTGCCAGGAACCATTGTCAGTAGCAACACACTGAACATCTTTAAAAACGGCATAGACAATCATTATAAGAATAGGGGGATTGTTTTTTCTGTATTCCAGGGAAGGTTGATCGACAGGGAGGAGTGTGTAATTGTTGACTGTGTTATGAAATAGCAAGTGAGTCTCTTATTAAGTCTAAATGCTTTATAACTTTATATGGGGTGTGCCTAGCAGTGGATTCGGCGCCTTCCTTCGGGATGTGATACTGGTGAGATTGTCTATGGTAGCACAATGTGTATGATGGGAGGAGTTTGTAATTGTTGAGTGTATTATGCAATAGCACGTGAGTCTCTTATTAGGTCTGAACGCTTTATGAATTTCTGTGGGATGTGCCTAGCAGTGGATTCGGCACCTTCCTTCGGGATGTGATGCTGATGAGGTTGTCTATGGTGGCACGATGGGTGTGATTGGAGGAGCTTGTGATTATTGAGGGTGTTAGGCGGTAGCAAGTGAGTGGTGTTAGATGGGCTGGGATATATAGCTTCCTAGGAACTTGGGATAAGGGATTGATTGGGGTGGGAGTATGTACATTCTAGTACCTTTTCTAGATAGGCTTAACCCAGATGGGCCCCTGTGGCTCTTATTAAGCCTTAATACTTTATGACTTTGTGACTTTATGACAAGGTCAGTGGGTTTAACTTGTAATGGGAAAGCTGGTGAATGGAAAATTAAAGTGGTGTGTGAGATATTAATATGACAACCATGCACTTTGGGTCAGGACAAAGTTTTTTTCTGATGTTTTTGACCTCACTTGTATATTGTGGAATTCCTCAAGACCTTTTAGGATCTAAAATGAGTAGGTGCAGCTATTAACAATCAATTATCCATAGATGTAGATTGACAGGATCAATAATCCATGGATGAATATAATGTGATCATATGATGAATATGATGCTAGGTGTATGGCAAAGCAAGCCAATATCCATAGCTGAAGTGTGACATAATGCAGCATCCATGGGGGTTGGGTGAACCACAAAATTTGTCATTTCCCACCTAATATTGATTTTAAAAAAAGTACAATTAAGCAAACATTAACCATTAGAGCCAGTCAAAATATTGATGGAGACAGCCCAATTTTAAAGTGGAATATGCTAGATCAGATCATTTCCTAGTTTGTGTGCCACATCTGAAGTTCTGTCCATGTTCTGGAAGTGTTTAATTTAATTTAAAAAAATATGCTGTTGTCTGCCAGCACTGGTTGCTCACACACCATTGATGTCTTTCATGGGCAGGCATCAGTGGTGTACCTATTATCTTGTTGATGCACATGCACCAACAAATCTGCTGTGTACATGTAACAATTTAAATAATTAATTATTTCCAATTTTGTTTTTGCAATAATCATATTTGGGACACATGAAGAGAGCACTCTTAATGGCTAAAATGGCCAAGGTCATATAGTTTCTGTACTGTATATTTGGATTTTAGATTATTAACCAGATTTAGATAAGAATGCATGAATACCAAGTTTATTGATGTGATTAAGATGAAGTGACTGCTTGTTTTTATTCCAAATGCTTGCTTTTCACTCTGTGTCCTAAATATTACCAAAAAGGGCTTTGGTGAGTGATATATAGTGATGTTAATGGAATATTTTTCAAAGAAATCTAACATATTCTATCCTAACCTCCTCTTTAAACAAATTAAATGTTTAATGAGCAAGTTCTCAAATTTCAGCATGAAAATTAACCTAGCGTAATCTAGACTGCTCTACAGAAACAAAGCATGCCATTAACTTATTTTGTGAATGATCTAAGTTGCAAGAGTAATAGTAATAGTAAGTTGCAAAATGTTGGTTGTGCATATGTGGTATGTGATGTGAATATGATTGTGGGTAAATTGCATCTTGTCAAAAAAGCTTACCCAAAATGTTGGATGCTTCTCCCAAAATACCAGCATAGAGTGGGAAATATGAAGGTGCCAGAAATAATATGGTTCATGTAATGGGACTTTTCTGAAGAAAGAAAATCATGCAATCTGTATCAACAAATAGTTGTTGGAAGATTTAATCGATGCAATAATTTGTTTTTGAAAATGTCAATCTTCTGAAAACCCTGATGAGTTGCGAACCTTGGAATTGAACTTCAAATCTCCTTATTTTCAGGTTCTGAATATCATTCTTATAAAATGTATAAATCAGCTTCTTTAGGGCTGGTGTTATGTGGTCATCTGTGCTGTTCACTACTAGGTGTTCCTTGGAGCAGGCAACAGTAGCCAACAGATAGTTTGTCAAGGCCATGAATAACATTGGTATATGCATGCTTGTTTCTCAGAAATTGTACATGCTATGTAAATTGTGTATTTAAAGGACATGCTGCACTATCAGCCTTGTGGTGCTTGGAAACCAATGATGCCATTCATGGTCATGCCATGCTGTTTACAATCTACCTGGAATCAGTCAACAGCCAAGATAGTTTATCAATGATAGCCCAACCAGTACCAAAATGTCCAACACTAATAGGCGACTCAGGCTATTCCGCTCATCTTGTCTCTGGTTTGAGTATGGATTGTCACATTCTGGTGATTTTAAAAATGCCATAATAAGATGTAAAAACGTAGTCCCTACAGGTGGCCTGGGCTCTCATTCCACTTGCTGTGTGCATGGTATTGACCAAAATAATTTATGACCTGATGTGTCTACCTGGGAGCAAGCAGGTCCACCAGGTGTGGCAATTTTAGCAAAGTCCTGTCAGTGTGTAAATAATTGGTAACTGTTGCCTTGTGGAGTCTTGTTGTTGCCCTTTTCATGCTGTCTGTAGATCGTGAATGTCAGTCAGTGCATCTATGGGGAAAACTGGTGCTTTTAGGAAGCAGGCAATTTCTGTTTGCTCCAGTAGACATCTGGGCTTGTACGTTTTTGTGGCACAATTCTGTTGGGTGTGATGATTATTATACAGTGGCTAACTACAGCATGTATATTTCTGCAGCATAGTTTGCAGACTGGGGAGCAAGTGTAGGTTAAGACAACCAAATCATGCCTGCTCATCTAATACTTAGGACTTGATTACGAAATGGGTCATAAGGATATTTGATTTCATGTAAGAATGTTTTATGTATGTGGTAGATGATAATGATGGGCTTACTGACTGGCTATATAAGTCCTGAAGGTCTGATCGATTTTATAAAGCAGCAAAATAATATAGTTGCTTACATTGTACCAAAAAGGCATCATTAACCTAGATAACATTAACAATTGGGAGCTTCTTTATTGTATCTTGCTATTTACTTTATCAGACATGTTTCCATGATCTTGGTGAATGTTAACATACATATAACATGTATCACTATTGCTTAAGCAATGCAATAAGAAACTGGAATTTCAGCTGAAATCCAGCTCCTAGATTATAACATGTCAGATCATCCTCTAACTTCCATTACATGTAACAGGATACAGTAATGCCGTGCCAGCCCGTCATAGCGAAATCTAAATTGGCGACTGCTTAACATGGTAAATGGGCGCAAAATGACCTTTGAAGTCGACGCGCCCCTAAACACCAATTCACCACCACTGCTTAACATGGTGACATTAATGTGCACATTTTGCTGCCAAAGAACACCTCCAAACCAATGTGGATGTTTTGTTTTGCAATCAGTTGGGGGGGGGGGGGGCATTGGGAAAGTTGCTCAATAAGACACTTTTTTTAGTTATAGCTTAACTTAATATCATATGTGTACTTTCTAACTCTGTTTTTATCACAATTGTGGTGTGATAAACTAGCTATCTGACTTTATATGTGAGCCTGATTAGTACATGCACTGACTATCTGATGACATCCTAATTAATTAATGTATTTTACTTTTTCAGATGAGTACCATAACCGCACTTCGGTTTTATGGAAGGTCTCACTCTTCAGGTTTTGATGTTCAAGACCCTTCGTTTCCCTGTTTTAGAGAAACGCACACGCATTTACGCATTCAGATTGCGAACATAGACCCGAGGCTGTGTGAGGGGCAGACTATTGAGGACCTCTTGAAATACAGCACACTGTATTATCCCAAGTTGAGGAGAGGTGTGTGAGTGCCACTGGAGATAGGAATGTGGTAGAGGACAGCTCACTGCATGTGAGGAAGTGTTGTGCCGATACCCATTTTAGGAAGGAGTCTGAGGGACCATATGCCCAGGTTCAGCGGCACCATGGGATTGAGCTGGTTGTGCAGATTGCGTTTGGGATGCGTGTCGCCGAAGCGTTTCGGGAGATAGACTGCTACTGAAGCCATCAGCAAGCGGTAGTTTGATTGCTGTTCCTCGCCTGGCGGTAACAGTTGCTTCATATCCCGTAGCAACATTGCAGCCGGCCTCGCAGCAAGAGCTGACGCTGGCGCCAGAGCAAAAGCTGTTGGCGGGCCCCAGTAACAGGAACTGCAGCTGCGAGCCGCGCAGTCATGTACGTGTGTATGTATAAAGTGCTTTTATCGTGGTGATTTATTTTGAGTAAGACATTTTTATTCAATGTTGCTGCTCTGCTTGGCTTTGATGCTCTAAAGGTTGCTGCAAGCCTTGTGAACCTCGGATGATGTCACGGACAGCTGACCTTCAATGATAACCAATTGGAGGCGTTGCGAGTGAAGCTTACTTTTGTGAAACTTTAGTCTAGAGTTAGCAATTCCAAAGCTCACATAACTGTAAAAGAAAGTCGGCCTTCACCAGACAGTGATGGCCGCCTTACCTTATCGAGAGCTGCCGGGAGTGTCGCCGCCCCAGCAGCAGAACCTGCCGCTGACCCAGCAACAAGGACTGCTGCCGCCTGCCCCGCAACATGGCTTGCTGCCGTCCCCGCAGCAAGACCTGCCGCTGGCCCCGCAGCTACTGTCGCTGGCCCCGCAGCAAGACACGCCGTCGGCCTTGTGGCAGGATCTGCTGCCGGCCCCGCAGCAAGTACCGCTACCGCCTGCCCCGCTGCAAGACCTGCCAACGGCTTTGCAGCAAGGACTGCTACTGTGGGTCTCGCAGCACCCGCAGCTAGACTTGCTGCTGGCCCCCAGACAGCACCTGCCACAGACCTTTCATCAGCACCTGCCGCCCAGTCCCGCAAGAATATTTACAGCCACTGGCTCCGCAGCAAGATCTGTCACCGGTCCGTTAGTACCCACAGCACGGCCTGCTGCCGTCTGCCCCGCAGCAAGGACTGCTGCCGCTGACCCCGCAGCACGACCTGCAGCCGGCCTCACGGCAAGGCCTGCCCCGCAGCAGAATGCTGCCGCCGGCCCCGCAGCAAGACCTGCAGCCGGCCCTACAGCAAGACCTGCAGCCGGCCCATCAGCAAGGCCTACCGCTGGCCCCGCAGCAGAATCTGCCATCGGCCTTACAGCAAGAACCACTGCCGCGGGTCTCGCAGCACCCGCACCTAGACCTGCTGTTGACTCCACAGCAACACCTGCCACCGATCTCTCAGCAGCACCTGCCGCCGGTCCCGCAAGAATGTCTACAGCCACTGGCTCCGCAGCAAGATCTGTCGCCAGCTCGGCAGCACCCACAGCACTGCCTGCTGCCGCCTGCCCTGCAGCAAGGACTGCTGCCGCCGGCCCCGCAGCAAGATTCGCCGCCAGCCCCGCAGCAAGACTCGCCGTCGGCCCCGCAGGAAGATTCGCCGCCGGTCCCGCAGCAAGACTCGCCGTCGGCCCCGCAGTAAGACCTGCCGCTGAACACCAAGCAAAGCCTAGTGTCTTGTGGAGTGGATCGTAGGTCGTTGTGGAGTGACTGTGTGCACGACCAAGGAACAGGGCTCATTACAGTGGTGATCACAGCGAAGTTGATGTGACGCTATTGACGCAATTGTATGTTTCTTCCACGTTGTGCGTTTCCAATTTCATCGTGTCGCATTTATGGTGTCATGTATAATCATACGTACATAACGCTACATCAATACATACCGAAATGTACGGCTTAAGTTGTTTTTCTACGTGCAAAATGATGAATGCCGCCCTAGAATAGCGATCTTGCATCCCCCGAGATCATTGCACTTCATGTGCCAATTCGTTGAAGAAATGGTGCATCGAGTGTATATTTGACATGATCTGACAGTCACCAGTCCTTTGTACAGGTCATGTTCGAAAGATAATCGACCATACCGTAAACAAATTGAAGTCGGCCCAAAAATCTGCGTGATAAGCAATGACATCGTAAATAGGGCAACACAAATTATATTGCCCCCGTATCAAGTCATGTCAGTTATTTACGTGCAAATGATTGAACCTGCAGCGTGCTGACACTAAATCCAGTAGGTTTCAAGGCGGTCAACTTTATCTTCAAGAGAGGTCACCTCCAAAAAAGTTCAACCAGTCGTTACGCCTGAACGGATAAAGATATTTTAATGAAACTTTCAGCATTTGCTTATATTTAGGGACGCAACAAGACGCACGAGATGATTTTTCCGTTTTTGATTACTTATTAGTTTTGCATATTTGCCCATTCGAGTTAAAATCGAAGATTCTGGCTAAGGTAAGCATTTTTTATTGGAGCAAGTTGCCTTCGACAAATGGTTTTCGGTCCGCACTACCCATTCGAAAAGGAAAATTAAAGAACGCTTGAAAACTCAACTTTGTGAAATAAAAAAAAAATATGTTTGAAGTTTGGGTAGCCAAAAATTGTATGGCCCTTATTGATTTCGCTTTCCTTTTCTGATTCCAAATAACTTTAGTTTTTCCAAATCTCCCTCAAAATGAACTCAGAGCCAAAAACATGATGTAAGTCGTGAAAGCCTAGGCCTCCTAGTGACGTCACTTTTTGTGGAATTTTTTTTGGGGGGTGGTGTCTGGCCCTACTCGTCGAGCGCTTTCCGATGACACCTCTTTCGTTTTCGTGCGATGCTTAGTTTGGAGATTAGACGAGGGGGTCCCTATCGACCCCCCTCGAGACGGGGTATGAGGATAAGACCGGAAAAACGGGGAGGGTTGAGACATTGCCTGAGGTGACCTCAAGGCTGAATTATGTACGTAATAAACTAATGACGATTCATTGGTAGAACCTAAATGCTTCGAACTTTTATCTCAGTCCATTAGGACAGTGCCAGAAACGCCGATGGCAGTGCATAATATTGGGAATCGGTGGATATTAAAAAAAAAAAAACCGAGCCTAATTATTTCCGAAGCTAACAAAAAATGGCTCCGATATGTTCCCAATTAAATGCAGATTTTTATCTGGGGTGGACAAATTTCGAACCGTCTACCAATTTTTCATAAACAATGTAGCTTTGTAAATTTAACTTATTTTGACAGCATGTGTAAAATTTTAAAACCTCAAAACCCGAGTCGAATTTTTTAAAAACGTTTTTTTCCTTTCTGTTGCTTACTCTCTGGGGTCTCGGCAACACGATCCGAAGTGGACATTTCATCAGTCACGGCGTGGTTTTAACGTAGGTTCGCAAAGAGACCGGTAGTCCCAATTGTGCGAACTGCACAGGCCCGTATATATGCTGCTTAAAGTGTCTAATGTATCAATATTAAGTTCGCAGTGGATTGTAATGGACGATAACGGATCTAAGGCAATTTCTCCATTCGTTAAGCACTGAAATTAATGCACAAATAAACAACAAAATGCATAACATTTGAGCATGCGTTAATAGTACCAATAACAGCCACCAGAGGCGCTGCCATCGATGTCCGCATTAGTTCCCTATCGGAAGGACGGTCTCAGTCGGTTCAGGCAGCAGGGGTGAGGGGCGTTGAGCCGCCTCCGCTGGGGTCGGTCACAGTGGGGTCAACCTGGGGCTGGACCACACGGCTGCTGGAGAGGATGGAGGGCTGCGCTGTGCAGCGAGCCGTCTTGCCTGCCTTTCTTTGGCGTACAGCCATGCATGGCACCTAGGGGACGACGCGGGGTGCGGGCCCTGGCATGCCGCACACCGTAGCTCATCGGAGCTGCATGCTTCGGTCGGGTGGTTCTCGGCGCAGCGGGCGCATACTGGCGTCTTCGCGCGGCACGCCCGGCTCAGGTGTCCGTAGCGTTGGCATAACGTACAGCGCGAGGTGGGCAGGGTCCATATGCGGAGTGCTACCCTTAAGTAGCCCGCCATGACGTAGGTGGGAGGGATGAGTGATCTGAATCATAGTTTGAGTACTGGTCCCGGTCTGGCCCGGCGGCCCAGACGCGTTACCTCGCACACCCCCTGCGGCCCGAGTTCCGCGAGGAGCTCCTCTTCGGAGAGCTCCGCGAGCTCGGGCGCATATGCCGTCGATAATGATATGTTGAGCCGATCGGCCATCTCGACTTCCGTTGCACATCCCAGGAAGCTCCCCTGGTTCAGTAGTATGCGGGCATGGGCGGCCTCCCGCACGCGGACCAGGAGGGAACCGGAGCGGAGGACCTTGGCGGAGATCACGCCAACGGTCTAGCTGTCCAGCTCCCTCGCGATCGCGAACGGGGAGGTTCGCGTCCAGGAGCCCTCAGCTTTCGTCAGGAGGACAAACGATTCACCCTCCGGTGGGTCCCTAGGAAGGGACAGGCGGGCTCCCGGCCGCGGCCGACGGCCTCCGTCTTCCCGAGGGGCCGGGGCGTCCCCGGGCATACCGGGGCGGGGCGGGGATTGTACCCGACAGACGAGGGCCGAGGGCGGAAGTGCGTGTGTGAGAAGAGCTCCCTGAAGGGGTGCGGGCAAGAAAGGCACCCTGAAGGGATGCTGCGAGGAAAGGTGTGAAGTCAGCTGTTGTGCGAAAGGGGAAGAAAGACACAGAGTTTTGGAGGGGTGGGAAAATCGGTCAGAGGCGGGGGCAGTCACGCTCTGTGAACGCTAGCCCGATCCATTAAAACAGAAAGTTACCTATGACCGATTCTAATCTATAGGGAGGGATGGGATACAAACAGTCGAGGCTGGCCGTCAGTACAACTCGATTTCCCGACGGTGCCCGAGAGCACCGCTAGGCCGATAGGGAATGCGAGGGGAGCTGCGACGGCTAATCCGACGAGAAACCGACTAGAGGCGCCGGCCGGCTAATCCGGCTGACAACCGACTTGTGGCTGAGGGGGCGGAGCTTCCCGTATATGTCCTGGAAAGGACACCTACGAGACAGCTGGAAAGGCGGGTGGGGACTTCGAACGGCGGACAGCTTCTATGGCTCAATCTCTGGTGGTTGATTCCAGGTCCGTTCAAGCCTTGACGAGGTTCAGCTTCAACAGCGCCTTGGTACTTATTAGGTAGATACGTACACACTGAAACCAGCTTTGAAAACAAACTGCGCTGGTAAACGGAACTGTTGCGCCTGGTTCAATCTCTGGACGGTGACAGGACACTGTCCCGCCCCGTCTGCCGCTTGAGATTGCCGAAAGTGACGCCTGGTAACGGTTGCGGACATCGACGATTGCAACCAAAGTATTTGCGATGGGTAAAATCCGAAAGAACTGTGAGCATCACAAAGAGTGGGGCTATCCGCATATACAACTTTCTCCGCGAAATGTCATTCGACAGTGGTGTGGAGACAGTGGAAAGCGGAGCCTTTTTCACGGACCGAAGCACGTGCAGCCCGTGTCACGATGACTGCGCTCGCACACACTGCAGCCACTGATAGTCAATTTGAAAATTATAGCCGGTACATGGGGCCAAGAGGTGAAAGTGACGACAAGTCGCCAAGTTTAGCCGTTTCCGAGAACCAGACCCAATCGTGAAAAGCGCTAATAAAACGTCGCTTCCGCTTTCCACACCCCCATTTGGGGGCGATTTAAAGGCATTTAAAGGAAAATATTAATCACGGTTGTAGGTCAAAACCACTACATTAATTAAAAACATCTATTACTGCAATATTCACCGACATCCACTTCGTAATTGCTGAGATCGTCCATCGGGCAAAAAGTGGGCATTTTGCACTCTCCCCTTCTCCCTGCCTTCGACTTGTTGCAAACATTTTGTATTGCTCATTTTGAAGAACGTTTCTGTATCTTTATGAAGCCATGTTTCTGATAAACATACAGGTGGCCAGTTGATTCCTGTTGTAGCTAAGAAGTTTCCTAAGTCATACAATATATTCTTCCCAGACCTCACCTTTCAGTGTATTATGGAAAAACCCCTGTACATATATGTTCTAAGTTTGGTTGGAAATACATAATCTTACACTGTAAAAAAAATGTAGCACCCTGTGAGGTGTTTCCAGCTGTCAAAAACCACTACCCATACGAAGTTTTTCAAACCTCGCATTCGGTACTTTTGCCGATTACCTTACTATACCTACTTTCTGAGCACCCCCGGGATTTCACACCCGGGTACTTTTCAAGGTGAAAGGTGCTTTTAAAACACCCTTCTGGGTACTTGCATAGAGGTGTACTGGTACTTACGCTAGTACCGTATGGGGCGGCTGTCAAAAACCACTCCCCATATAGTGCTAAACCGAAAGGTACTTACTTTAGCACCTATGGTTAGCATGCATTTCCCACGCCGTGGGTTCATTTACTCCCCGCGAAACTCGCGAAAACCGCCTCTCTGGGTGTAAAAAAGTAAAAATGCAACGCGAATATATATTCGCCTTTTCAACCACACACATTAAACCACCGGCCGTGGCGCGAATCCACCACAAACACCGCCTCAACGACAACCCGTCATCTACGTGAGATGAGGCAAATCTGAGCTACACTTCAGATATACAGGGTGTTTCACAATTATTGAAACAAAGTAGCGGCCTTTCAGATCGTCACTAATGACTTTATTCTCTTTCTCTTTTCAGATTATTGCTGGGCAATAGTTAGCATTTTTATATATTGAACAAAATATAGTGAAGTCATGTCCTGGACGATGGAGCAGAAGATCCTTTGTGTGAAGACATATACGAAACTAAGTCTTTCAACCCTGTGACACAGGAGTTTCGTATATGTCTTCACACAAAAGATCTTCTGCTCCATCGTCCAGGGCATGACTTCACTATATTTTGTTCAATATATCAAAATGTTAACTATTTCCCAGCAATAATGTGAAAAGAGAAAGAGAATAAAGTCATAAGTGACGATCTGAAAGGCCGTTACTTTGTTTCAACAATTGCTAAACACCCTGTAAAAAACTCAAGACCTCGGAATTGGTCTTTAAAAAGCGAACGCTTGTCAAAGACCGCTCAGCGTTCTCAGCACAAGTGAAAAACGCTCAGCATAAACGGGGAAAAACTTATCCGAACCCGGCGGCGGAAGGCCACACAACCATCGGCGATGATGCACATGAGGCAAATCCTGCCTTACAAAAACACCACTAGTGACTAGCACAGTCTCTCCACGAACAGCTGAGGAACTGAAGTGGGCTGATGCCATATCAGCTGATAGGGAGGGCGTCGAATCCGCCACGCGAGCCGGCCGCACCCGACCTCAGGAGTGTACCTCCAACGACTACACGTCATCTACGCGAGATCAGGCCTGAGCCACACTGCAGAGATAAAAACTCAAGACCACGGAATTGGTCTTTGAAAAGCTAATGCTGTTAACGCTGAACACAAACGATAAAAAATTATCCGAACCCGGCGGCGGAAGGCCACACAACCATCGGCGATGATGCACATGAGGCAAATCCTGCCTTACAAAAACACCACTTAGTGACTAGCACAGTCTCTCCACGAACAGCTGAGGAACTGAAGTGGGCTGATGCCATATCAGCTGATAGGGAGGGCGTCGAATCCGCCACGCGAGCCGGCCGCACCCGACCTCAGGAGTGTACCTCCAACGACTACACGTCATCTACGCGAGATCAGGCCTGAGCCACACTGCAGAGATACAAACTCAAGACCACGGAATTGGTCTTTGAAAAGCTAATGCTATTAACGCTGAGCACAAACGATAAAAAATTATCCGAACCCGGCGGCGGAAGGCCACACAACCATCGGCGATGATGCACATGAGGAAAATCCTGCCTTTGTCCATTTTGTCTTGAATTTCATCGAGTACCGACCGTGTAAAAAACAATTGTTGATCCACAATGTAAGAGCAAACAGACGTGGGTATATTGTGGACGTAGTGCAATTTTCCGAGAAACTGGGCAACATCTTTGTGTCTTCTTTGGGAAGAACTGCACTGTGGCCCTACATCTTGCTGCTCATCACCAACACAATCTGCGACTACCACTCCATCATTCGGATTTTCACTTTGACCCACACTGCATGATGTTTCGAAGCATTGGTTATGCTTTTCCTTAACATGCCTTTTCCAATTTCTTCCTGAAGATAGAAGCTGATTGCAATATGTGCAAGGGAATCTTGAATTATTGTTCTCAACAGAATGGCGTTGCAGGTGTTTTGCAAATATCGAAGTATTGTAATGGGAAAATTGGCATGTGTTACATCGATGTTTTCTTGTATTCTGAAACAAATGGAATCCTCATCACTCATCAAATAATAGCGATGAATATTTTAAATGAAGAATTATGTTGAATTCTGTACAAAGCAAATATGCACAATACATTCATGTTTCCAGAAAGCATTGCTGGCAGCTAATGGTTTGTACCTGCTTGTTTGCTAGGTTGGGGCCTCGTGGTCAGAGGGATTATCTGGGGACAGAATTGCACTTTATGTAAACACATTGTGCATTGTTTACATGGTAAATCAGCAATGGCTCAATACATTGCAATTCAACCAAATCTCTGATCTCTGTACTTCTGGAGCAAGACCATACATATAGATAGTCTTGTCAACCGAGAAACACCAGCTGCTCAGTGGATCATTTCTCACTAATTAAATTCATATGTTACAGTTCCCCTGTGGCATTTAGCAAGTGAATATGTTCACATATTTGGTGTAGCAGCGGCACCTAAGACCACAATATGGTGGCAGACTATGGCATTGTATGTTGGTGGCATTTTATGTTATTGTACTGGATTTTTGGCATCACACACTATGACACAAAAAGTATCTGTACAAGAAAAACAACAGATATGAAGCACACAGTACAAAAGCCCAGAACATAAACACAGCAGCCACCCGGATGTTACAGGCATGTGCCAATATTTTGAGATGCAGGATTTTTAACCTCCCTCATTACTTATAATTGCAGTTAACTCACAGTGGTACTGCACAGCCTCCGATGGTTTATTACAGCTTGAAAAAATTATTTATGCAACCACGTTGTCATGAAATGACTGCAAATAACCCACTTACTAAAAATAGTATGCATTATCTGTAGGCCAATACATGCCTTAATTTCCCTGTGAAGGCTTATATGTGTGCTAAACAAGGCCGTTGGTATGTTTCCATATTGCCACTGAAATAATGGAAGATTCCATATGGGGAATCTGTGCCACTTTCTGTGACAAGCAATTTCCAGCAGCTGGTGCTGACCCTGACCTACTGTGTGCATTCAAATATGATAAATTAACATACTTGCATTTTTTATCTCATAGAAGTTAAAACACTAGTGGATCCAGGGGGGCCAGAATGGCCATAGCACCTCCCTAAGCACCTAGTCCATGCAGCCAACAGATGCTCCCCCCCCCAACTGACTGGTTTTAAATTTCAACGCTTGGCTGTATCGGTGCTGCCTTAAGATGATTACCATACAGTGTGACAAAATGTGACAAATTCTTTGATGAATCTGGACAAGTATGTAGCAAATGGTGCAAAATTGTCACCCAGAAAGCTAACCCTCCACCCTGACTTGTGCAACAACTTCTGCAAAACAAAATTACCCCCCAGAAATTGCTTTCCAGTCCCCCCCCCTCCCCACACACACTTAACAGCTTCTGGCAAATTGTTGTCAGCAAAATCAGGACATGCCCTTTCCCTAAACTCAATGTCTAGATCTCCCAGAGTTAAAAAATGACTCCTAAATTGAGCCAAACTTGTGATTGTTTTCCCCTAAAAAATTGTTCCTCGTTTTGTCTGTGAGTCAGAAGTTTTAATTTCAGAAATTAAACAAATAAACCTCAGTGGGACTGTTTGAGGTACAAGGGGATATTTCTACAATATTTAATTTCCTTTTCAATGGAATTGAAACCATACATGTGCATTATTGATTTTTTTTTTAAAAACAGTACACAAATTGGACAGAAAATATCATATTTGGCATTTTGGCCCATACAGGGGTTTTCTTAGCAAGAGCCCAATAATCGCAGATAGTATTCCCAAATATGGATAAATGCATCCCCACTTTTAGCAAATGGTAGCATATTTGGGTGAGACCCTTTTTTTTAAATACTGACCATAGTTCCCCACTGACATGCAAAGATGAGCCTCATCTTAGACTTAATCCCACTCCAAAATGTCTAAATTCAGCCATTCATCTGCAGATCAATAATTCCCTGTAGTATTGGCTATAAAGAACAGGGTCATCTGGAGCAAATAAGGGTTGCTTGAAGGGATGATCTTGATGTTGACAAAAGAGATTGCCCACATTGATTAAGGGCTGCTGAGAGATGGGTCTAAATGATGCAATGTATAGCTAGCAGCACCTGGTGTGGGTGGTGCCAGAATAGGTGGCAATGCTGGAGATCTCATTACCCTGAAGGCACAGGTGGCACTGTGGGTGCTTGTGATGCATACATACATAGTGCATAACATTGCCTGCATGGGTGGTGTAGACTATTGAGTGGTATGGGGGTGCCACTACAGTGTTCTGAAATTCAAAATTTTAAGTGGAAACCCCTGCTTTTTTGTTTTGTTTTGACCTCACTTGAGATGGTCTGGACTCACTGGTCGGGCTCTCAAGCCCAAGTTTTCAGCTTTATTACTTAAATACCAGAGAAGGAATGCTTTTACTGCTTCAATACCAGAGAAGAAACACTAAAAAACACAGATAAAATGATTTGTCTTACAGAATAACTGTTTCTTGCCTCAGTGCTTACATAAATCCCACCTTTCTCAAAATGAATTTCAGGACCATGTGCCACTAGCTTCAGTGGGCAGTAGGGGATGGAAAAAGCCAGCTTAAATTGAACTTATGCCAGCCAGTGGCTTTCATTAATTTCAGCCGGTTTAAACTGGCTTTTATTATTTAAGCCAGCTTAAATTCATGACACTTCTAAGGCTCACAAACCATGGGTACATTGACAGTGTTGGTGTTCAACACAATGAAAGTGTAAAATACATGCAATGAAGACCTACTATGCATGACCAGATGGTTATTGACAGTTTCTAGGCCAAAGTATGGACACCAGCAGCACCAAAATCATGCATTTGTAAGTTTCAGTTTCCTCAGTTTGCAAATTCAGCACTGGGATGACCATTAAATTGAGTGCTAGGATAACATAAGCACACCAAATATATTATCAGCCACATGACTTCCCTGGTGCCTTGTAGTATTTTGGAGGTCATACCAGGCCCCCAGCACTGAATTTGTTGAACAAATTGGGCTCTAAAAATGTGATAAATGCAAACTAAGCTAGATACCTGCCTACCCAGGTCAAACTTTCATTGTTTAGGTAACAAATTTCTAGCAGTCTGGCATTGTGGGTTCTCCCTGTGCCTGGGCTGCTGGTGGGTTGGTGGTGTATAGCCCTGTTTTTTAGCACCTCTCTGGGTAGGGGTGAGGCATGGGTTATTGCTGCTTCCGTTTTTAACGTGTGTCCACTTGTTCATTGGTTTTGTGTGCAATAAATGTGTATGGATTCAAATGTGCTGCCACCTCCAAGGAAGAAGTGGTAGATGTGCCCCAAAAATAAATGGTTTACATCAGGCTGGATATATTAGGCTATGATGGACTTAAATACAGACAAAATGGCTTATTGACCTGACCAACAAGTTAACTATAGTTTGAATTGTCAGCCCAGGTTTAGAACTATTACCATCATATATTGACGCATACATCCAGGGCCCCATGAGCTGCTTCCGGAGGGTGCTAGGTGTGTCCACATTCAGAAAATTCCTCTCCCAGTCCCTGTTTCGAATAATTGAGAAAACTGGCATGACCTTGATATATGTCACCAGTCACCGTAATAATTATTAAATGCCTACCTTACTTTGACCTTTTGGAGTTTGTATTCACCTATGTATAACCTAGTTCCAATACCAGTATTTGTGTTGTCACCTTTTTCTGATCGGGACCGAGATTGGGGTGTCACAAGAAAAAAAGGAAGAAAGAAATATAAATATAAATCAATGGTAAATAATTTTGTTTAAAAACAACAGTAAATTAGGCGATTCTTCTTCCAAGTGGGGAAATTTGTGGGTATCTTGCGATCTAGTAATAAGTTCCTTTAAATGCCATCACCTGCTTCAGCATATAGGGTGGTTTGTAACTGATACAAAAAGCATCTAAATAAATTGAGTAATGGCTATGCGTCCGAATATAATTATTCAGGAAGTTATTTGGAAATAATAATGTAGTGATTTTATGTCTTAAAGTCTCTTGGAGTATTCTGATTGCAAAGCTGAGTAATTGTGTTGCCAATTTTAAGTTACCTTAACCATTTCCGGTCTTTCCGGTCATATCCTCACACACCGTTACGGGGGGTGATATAGTCCCCCCTCTAATCTCCAAACTAAGCGTCACACGAAAACAAAAGGGGTGTCATCGGAAAGCGATCGACGAGTTAGGCCAGACACCACCCACAAAAGTTTATCCCTCAAAAGTTATGTCACTAGGGGGCCTAGATTTTCACGATTTGTATCATGTTTTTGGCTCTGGGGAGTTCATTTTTGGGAGATTTGAAGAACAAATATTTAGAATCAGAAAAGGAAGGCAAAATCGACCACGGCCATAAAATGTTTGCCCACCCAAAAAATCACAATTATATTTGTTTGAAATTTCAAAATTTTGGGTTTCCAATTTTCATTTATTTTTATTTTTATACTGGGTAGCGCGGACCGAAAAACGTTGTTCCAAGTCAACTTGCTCTCATAAAAAATGCTTACATTAGCCATAATATTGGATTTTATTTCTAATGGGCAAATATGTAAAACTAATAAGTAATCAAAAACGGGAAAAAATCCTCTGGTGTGTTTTGTTTCGTCCCTGAAGATAAGCAAACGCTGAAAGTTTCATTAAAATATAATGATCTGTTAAAGCGTGACGACTGGTTGAACTTTTATGGAGATGACTTCACTTGACCTTGACTAACTCGTTGACCCTATACGACCTGGCCTACAATTTTTGGTACAACGTGCCAAATTGATGTGGGAAATGGTATGCCAAATTTCAGCGCGCTGCCATGCGCCGTTCTTTCAGAATCCGCGGAAAACCTTAAGGTGCCGCCTATCAACCCCCCTCCCCGAGACAGCGCTTGTTAAGGATCCTGCAATTTTACGCTTAGTTGTCGCACATCCGTAAGGTTTGTAAGCTAAAAGGAGTTTCAATGATGGAAAGTGCATGCCCATTCATTGTCATGATTGATTGGTTGTATAGTAAATTAGGCAGTCCCTAGGTATTTATACTAAGTGTCCTGTTGTATTGTGTGGACTTAAGTGATTCAACGAATGATTGCCCACTTAGGTAGATGGACAAGTGGCCACCTGATAAGACTAAGATATGTAATTGAACTTGCTATTGATGCTGACATGATATGTAATAATTCCGCTGATCACCCAGGCACCTAGGTAGGTGGATACGTACCTGCTCAGGCAACTCCATCATGGAAGCAAGGTAGGATGTGTGTAATAAGATTGTAATGTAATGATATATTGGATGCTGGAATAGGATAGGTAGGTACCTAGTTGGTTGATAAGAAATCCAGCCCACATTTAACAGAACAAGAGTCAGATGGTGGATCTGCCTCCAGGTGAAAATTGGTGCCATGGCGTACATGGATGCAAATAAGTGCATGCACACATGCAGATGCATATACATATATACATATATATATATATATATATATATATATGAACATACATATACACATATACATACATATCCAAAACCATGAGTAAGGAGAGTCAAGCCCAGTTCATAAATATGCATATGCCATACTGGCCTTTTGTCCTGCAAACACTGCTGTGTGGAACATTTGATAGCACAATACCTAAAAGGAGACTAGAACATGGCAACACAATGCGGATACATGCTGAAGGACCTCTGCATGGAAGATGATTGTAATGTTAGTGGTCAGCATTGGTGGATTTGTACCATTGTATACATTCTGTGGCTATATTGTATACCATATGCCACTAGTTGTATGCGTTTGTGATAACTTACAGCTCATTCGCGTAAATTTCTCCATGATTTCACAAGTGCTCAGGAGTTTTGCACATGACACCTCCGGTGTCTCAGTTTCAAAAACTTCTTTGAAGCAAACCAACAGAGTGACTTCACCTTTCATTCACGCTCACATTCACTCCCCATACTCCCACGGCATACCAATAGCACCTTGGAAGTATGAGTGGGAGCATAGCCAGGGGCTTCTGAGTAGATTTAAATGCATGTGAGTCTAAACAGTCATCCAGAAAAGCTACCATGTCTCACATCATCTTTGTGTTTTCAGTCCCACAGAACATGAATCCATGCAAAGCATTTCCATGTAAATATACATCAAAATAAAATTTAGGGCTGTCCACACAACAGTAGATCTGCATTGTATTATATGGTATGCATATGTTATCTTTTTCCATTTAGTGCTCTGCAACCGATTTTCATGGCCTATTCCTTCCACCTCTGGCCCCACTCTTGGTTGTGCGTATTGTATACTCCTCTAGATCCACCCTCTGGGATGTTCTGCTTCTTGCAGGTGTTTCCTCTTTGTTGAAGGATCTTCGGGACTGGTGGTATGATGTGGACTTGGGTGGTGCCTTTTTAGTGGCCTGTGTAATTTCTTGCTGTGCCACATTGTGGACATACCTCTGTTCTTTGCTTTTACGCGCCATGATCTTTCCATGTTTAGTGTGATAGTTAACTATAAGGCCTCTGTTCCCCAGATCTCCTTGCACCTGCATTTGTTTTGCCAGTTTCTCTTTCAAATTTGCATGTACTATGATTTTTGTCTTGTTGTCACCCTTCTGATTGAACTTTGAGTCGTAAACAGCACTCCTGTCATCAAGGTCTTCAAAGTTTACCAGCACCCTTATTTTGCCTCAGGCGATGACATGCCGGGATTGAGCCTTTCAGTTTCACTCCAAGTTTATTTTCTATGACCTTTTTTGTAAGTTCCCTAATTTTTTTCTACTTCCTCATATGTATCCGGTGGCGCAGATGGGATCCAACCCCACCCAGAATCAGAGAATCCTTCCGTGTATATTGCTCAATTTCGTCCATCAGATTGTTTGTGTTCGCTAGTTCCTTTTTTAGTTGCTTGTTTTCCTCCTTTAATTGTTTCATCTCATCTTTGATTTGTGTACACTCTTCCTTGACGTCCTACATTTATATTATAAGTTCCATTTCAATTTCCTGTATTCCCTCTTGGATCAATTTGTGTACATTCTCCATGAGTCCTGTCCAGGTCCCAAATCTATTCTACATCAACTAGTAAGTTTTCAGGTGTTTATATAATCCTAGTCTAGTTTTACTTACTAATTCACCAGCAGCAGCTTAAGCACAGAATCATAAGAAACACAAGAACAAGACAATTCGTATCTACTGCCTGTCTACCGGTGCTCCGCTTATGCCCCGTTCACATAAACGTACGGACCGCTCGCCGTCAGAGAGACGAATGCCTAAATATTTACTAACAGGTTATACATTGCAAATGGAATACCTTGCCCTGACACAGTCAGTCTAAGATCAGACACAAAATTATGTTTTGGTCCGGCTGATATTTTTAGAAAAGGTCAATTTTAATTGTCTACATTAACAAGATATAGGCAGTTTTATTAACTAATGCATTAGCCAAGATACTCCCTGATTTGAAATTGTTTCGCCGGTTAGGTTGTTTGTGTTGGAGCACTAAATGGCGCACGTCCGCAGCCTATGGAATCTGAAAATAGGAGACGAATCCATAACTTAGTACTATCTTAGGATCTGTCGGTGCGAAGCACCATGGGCGCTTTGTGATCAAACCTGGTCGGTGCTCTCTGAAATTCAGCAACCAACCAACCTGTACGGCTGGTCGGTTGGCGGTCTGGAACGGAGGCCACTGTCGGAGGTGGGAGGAGGTGTGGGGGAGGGGGAGGGTGCAGGGTGTGACGACACGACACGATATGGGATGCGCATGCCGGCGGCCGCCGGTCGAAGGTAGTCCGGTCGAAAGTGGTCCGGTCGAAGGTGGTTTGGTGGGCGGCGCCAGAGAACATCTGTAGCTGGGGTGCCGGTGAGTCACCGTCCCAGCTGTGTCCGGTCTGCGGCGCCGGAGAGCATCTGTAGCTGGGGTGCCCGTCAGTTATGGTCCCAGCTGTGTCCGCGCCTGTAACCGGTGTGCTGGTGCATACGCTGCCTTGCACTGGTGCACTAAGTGCTGTGCACGGAGGCTTCTTAATGCTGTGCATTGGTCACCAGACGCGCGTGTTGCACACGGCGCTCAGCGCCCCGCACTCAGCTCAACGCCCCGCACTCAGCTCAGCGCCTCGCACTCAGCTCAGCGCCCCGTACTCAGCTCAGCGCCCCGCACTCAGCTCAGCGCTCCACACTCAGCTCAGCGGTCCGCACACAGCTCAGCGCCCCACACTCAGCTCAGCGCCCCGCACTCAGCTCAGCGCCCCACACTCAGCTCAGCGCCCCGCACTCAGCTCAACGCCCCGCACTCAGCTCAGCGCCCCACATTCAGCTCAGCGCTCCACACTCAGCTCAGCGGTCCGCACACAGCTCAGCGCCCCGCACTCAGCTCAGCGCCCCACACTCAGCTCAGCGCCCCACACTCAGCTCAGCGCCCCACACTCAGCTCAGCGGTCCGCACACAGCTCAGCGGTCCGCACACAGCTCAGCGCCCCGCACTCAGCTGAGCGCCGTGTGTGCTCCTGCATGGAATGGACGCTCCATGCGACGGAACCGCACGCAAGCTTTTTATTTTCGTTTATCTTTTGGAGTCTTAATGAGTTTTCTTCCGATGTCCACACATGAGTACTGCAATCGTTTCGAAAGATCCGTTCTACCACTCAAGTACGCACATTGAGCAAAATGTGACTCCAATGACGAAGCTAGGGACGAAACTATTTGGGATTGGCGCTTGTTCGGTACGGGCGCCGCTTATATTGGGAATACCCCATTGGTTCGTGCAATCGATGTTGAACGTCGTGCCGTTTCGAAGCAACAAAATGTTCTAGTCACTGATACTGACAGAGCTTGGGTACAGATAATTTCCATTTGAAAATAATGGTAATGGCATATATGAACTAAACACGCTGTTCAGGTACATTCCACTCCTCAACCCTCCTCCTGCCAGACCACGTCGGCAGTATATGCCCACAGACTGCCGGTGTCTGGCGGGCGGGCAGCGTGGGGGATGAGTTTTCCAGCTGTCATTATTGACGGGACTACTCTCCCCTCGCTGGTGTAGCGCACATCTTACTCTTACTCTCCCCTCGCTGGTGTAGCGCACATCTTACTCTTACTCTCCCCTCGCTGGTGTAGCGCACATCTTACTCTTACTCTCCCCTCGCTGGTGTAGCGCACATCTTACTCTTACTCTCCCCTCGCTGGTGTAGCGCACATCTTACTGTTACTCTCCCCTCGCTGGTGTAGCGCACATCTTACTCTTACTCTCCCCCTCGCTGGTGTAGCACACATCTTACTCTTACTCTCCCCTCGCTGGTGTAGCGCACATAACCAGCGAGCGTTGTCAACAGACAGGGAGGGGGAGGGGGTCCAGGTGGGGTGACGGCCAGGGATGCCGACACCTGCTGTGGGGGTTGTCAACAGACAGGGAGGGGGAGGGGGTCCAGGTGGGGTAACGGCCAGGGATGCCGACACCTGCTGTGGGGATGTCAACAGACAGGGAGGGGGGGGGGTCCAGGTGGGGTGACGGCCAGGGATGCCGACACCTGCTGTGGGGATGTCAACAGACAGGGAGGGGAGGGGGTCCAGGTGGGGTGACGGCCAGGGATGCCGACACCTGCTGTGGGGATGTCAACAGACAGGGAGGGAGGGGGTCCAGGTGGGGTGACGGCCAGGGATGCCGACACCTGCTGTGGGGATGTCAACAGACAGGGAGGGGGAGGGGGTCCAGGTGGGGTGACGGCCAGGGATGCCGACACCTGCTGTGGGGATGTCAACAGACAGGGAGGGGGTCCAGGTGGGGTGACGGCCAGAGATGCCGACACCTGCTGTGGGGATGTCAACAGACAGGGAGGGGGAGGGGTCCAGGTGGGGTGCCGGCGAGGGATGCCGACACCTGCGGTGGGGATGTCAACAGACAGGGAGGGGGGTGGGTCCAGGTCGGGTGACGGTGGGCATGCTGTGCACCTGCATAGTGATGAGGAATATGCCTACTTTGTTAGTCGTTTGAGACCGGCCGTGCTGACCATCATGAGTCTCATTAGTGATGCTGAATTGCCAATATACGTTTTCACTACACTTAATTTGAGTTTGATCATGAAACACCGCCTACTTCATGTACTGTAGAGCTACATAGGCGATTGCCACGAATTGTAGCTTATATTCTTATAAATGTATTATTTGATATTTGCAGACCAACATTCAGGTTCAAAACATATTATTTTACCGGCTATGCATAAGCATGACAGTAACGAATGTGACTGTGGCGATTCCTTTCCGAGGGATAGCTGGAAGGTGTTCCAAATGTTGAACAGTGTTCAGTATCAGCTGAGAATGTACAATACACCAACTAGATTTGAGAGCCATTGCTAGGTTACAGTAATTAAACATACACAACATGACAACCATGTTGACAGGGAGGAGTTGGGAGTTGGGAGGAGTTTGTAATTGTTGAGTGTGTTATGCAATAGCAAGTGAGTCTCTTATTAAGTCTAAACGCTTTCTAACTTTATATAGGGTGTACCTAGCAGTGGATTCAGCACCTTCCTTCGGGATGTGATACTGATGAGATTGTCTATGGTAGCACAATGGGTATGATGGGAGGAGTTTGTAATTGTTCAGTGTATTATGCAATAGCAAGTGAGTCTCTTATTATGTCTGAACGCTTTATGAATTTGTGTGGGAAGTGCCTAGCAGTGGATTCGGCAACTTCCTTCGGGATGTGATGCTGATAAGATTGTTTATGGTGGCACGATGGGTATGATGGGAGGAGCTTGTGATTGTTGAGGGTGTTATGCGCTAGCAAGTGAGTGGTGCTAGATAGGCTGGGATATATAGCTTCCTAGGAACTTTGGATAAGGGATTGATTGGGGTGGGAGTATGTACATTTATAGTACCTTTTCTAGATAGGCTTAACCCAGATGGGCCCCTGTGGCTCTTATTAAGCCTTAATACTTTCATGACTTTATGACTTTACAACCTTGGGGAACAGTGTTTGCTGTTTCACACCATCTCGCAAGTAGCCATAGCTGTAATGCCTCGGCGACGAACACACAGGGGCGGCAGAACTACCTGTCAACCAGTGCATGGCTAGCATGACAGTCACCGCTTATTATAATCGCCACATGCAAGAGTGCTTATAGTCGTCCTAAAAACTGAAGGGTATTTTTTTTCTTTTTTTCCCATCTTTAGCAGAGGCAAAGTGCCATCCGGTAGAGATATGCTACGTTAAAGAAAGAGTTACTTTAAACCGGCTTATGTGACATCCGGTTATATCAAATAAGAAAGACAGGAAAGATGAGACGCCAGAAAGCCAGGAACGTGGCGTAAGGGCCGATACAAACATACACAGGTGGAACATACACTTACATACATACATACACGACATTTAGAAAGACACTTGGAGGGTGGGCAGCATCGTAACCTCCGGAGAGGCTCCACTGCCCACCTGCGACCTGAAAAGCGAAGCGGAGGCCCGACGCCCAGGGGGAGTCGTGGGCGTCGGGCCCGACCTTGTATGTGTAGGTGTATGTTTGAGTGAAATCTTGGAAAAACCTGAGAAGGTGAAAAAACCAAGCAGCTTGGAAAACCCGTAGGTAAAAAACCAAGCACAATTTCTATGGAGAACCGTCCGTAATGGCCAAATTGTATCGGTCTCTGTATCTAGTGTGATATAAAGTATATGTATGTGTTTTGCGACGACGGAGATGATAGCGTTTGACTTCAAATTATTTCCTCCAGTTTGGTGCTGTGAAATAATGTAAATAGTAGCTCAATGAGCTCCGGATGTTTGTCACCAAGAAGGCTTGGCAGTGAAGGTGGAATTTGATGTTGGGCAATGTAGGAAAGAAGGGGGCGACGTTGTAATTGGTAGGCAGGGCAGATAAGTAAAAAATGTTCCACAGAGTTATGTACATCACATGTTTGGCAAGGCGGACCGTGGCGAAGTTGGCTGAAGAGGAAATCATGTGTGAGTTTGGTGTGCCCGAGTCGGAGTCGAGCAAGGAGGATCTCATGTGAGAGTGTGTGTTGTCGGGAAGAGGGCCATTTGGCGAGAAGGGGTTTAATGTGGTGTAAATGTGTAGTGTTGTGGTTCCAGCATGCTTGGAGATATGTATTGAATAGTTGGTTGGTGAGGGACAAAAGGTCACAGGGGGGAACTGGGAGGTTGGGGGTGGGTGGGAGATCGATGGCTCGACGTACTCCAACACATACCACCGCACTCCAACACATACCACAAACAAAACCACGACACCAACACAAACCTCGCGCGGCTCCCTGGTGGACCGAAGAGTGCCACCGGGCGATCCGCGCGAGGAACCACGCACGACACAGATACGAACGACACCGCACACCGGAAACACTCACAGCATACAAACTAAACAGAACACTATGTAGACGCACCATCAGAAAAGCCAAAAAAACCTCCTGGAATACATTTTGCACACAATTTAATAGATTCACACCTCTCGGCAAAATTTGGACACTCCTCAAAACATTTCAACACCGACAAAGACCCCCAGCTAAAGCCATCACACTTATACACAACAACATCACGATCACAGACCCGCAAACAATAGCAAATATTTTCGCAGACAACTATCACATTAGGTCATGCACACTCCCACGACACCCCGCACCCCCAATCAGACACACACGTCCACATCTTTACCACACTAGGTTTACACTCACAGAATTACAAATAGGAAACGCACAAACAGGAAACACAAGCGTAGGACCAGACAACATACACTACTCATTCTTCAAACATCTACCACTACAAGCATTACACGCATTACTCGACACCTACAACACCGCATGGACAACACATACATATCCACAATCTTGGTTACACGCTCTTCTCATTCCTATCCCTAAACCAAACACTGACTCAACTCTTTGCGACTCTTACTGTCCTATCGCACTAACCAGCTGCTTTCACAAACTCTTCGAACGCCTAGTCAAAAAACGCCTTCTTTATATTCTTCAAACACAAAAACTAATATCTCCTATACAATCAGGCTTTCTTCCTAACCGCTCATGTCTTGACAACCTCACCTATCTCACCACCCACATCCAGGAAGCGGCGGCCAAGAAACTTTCCACCGTCGCCGTCTTCCTGGATCTCAAACAAGCCTATGACACTATCAACATCACAGCACTCCTAGAACACTTACACAACATAGACATACAGGGCAGACTCATACACTACCTCCATTTCTATATATTAAACCGCTCCTTCCAAGTCAAAATCGGACAACACACCTCAGAAACTAAATTCCTTACAACCGGCCTCGGTTCTCCCTACCACCGGCCTCTGCAAGGCTCGGTTCTCAGTCCCCTTCTCTTTATTTTAGGCTTAAATTCAGCCCTCACCGACAACTTTTCGGCCAGAATTGCAATCTATGCAGACGACATTGTACTTTGGACATCGCAAGCAACACCAAATCACGCACTAACTCTACTACAAAACTCACTAACAGAATTACACAACAAACTCGCAGTACTAAATCTACACATCGCACCACACAAATCAAAATGCATGATTTTCGGCTACCACCAACACACAGATGCACAACCACTAAAAATAGGCCAAACACCTATACCTCTCGTTACCGAAGCAAAATGTTTAGGCATCACATTAGATCCGCGTCTTACCTTTCGGCCAAACATCCTGGACATTCCAAAACGCGCATCCAAAAGAATTAAACTACTACGAGCACTTTCTGGCACAAACTGGGGATCCGATCGAAACACACTTCTAACCCTCTACCAATCACTCATTCGGCCAAGTTTGGAATACGGATACCCACTCTTCGAAAACGCTGCTAAATCAAACCTCAAACTTCTAGACAGACTACAACACCAATGCTTTAAAATAGCCACAGGAGCCTATATCACCTCACCATACCTCGCACTACATATATACAACCACATACCAGAATTACAGCACAGACACACACAAGCACTATTAAGATACCACTACAAAACGCAACTCATACCACAACACCCATGTACACAGGCCCTAAAACTTCGCACCACACGTGTACACCAACTCATGACAACATCACGACTCAAAACTACAATAGGCTGCCGCATCCACCAACACACAAACAGACTACACATTACACTACCCACTCCCAAACCATTACCAACACCCACAGCCTGGTGGAAACACGAAACACCCACAACACACTTCCTCATAGACCACCCAAAACACACATACACCGACGCAGAAATACACCAACTCTTCTTCCAATTCACAGCACAACACGCAGATTACAACATCATATACACAGACGGTTCAAAATCACATACACAGCAGACGGGTACAGTGGCGGTGCTGTACCCCAATGCAGCACCGCTGCGGGTTATCCTTCGTGCCCGTCTGCACGACACAGCATCAACCTACACAGCAGAATTATACGCAATCTTTTCGGCTTACTCCACCATTTACAACACCAAAATTGAACACAACATCATAGCCACTGACGCCAAATCAGCATTACAAAGCATCACACCATACACCAAACACAAACGCCCCCTCATCCCGAAAATACTCAACATACACCAAAAACTCAACGCACGACAAAGACCACTTCTCCTATGGATCCCAAGTCACACAAACATACACGGCAACGAACACGCAGACACTGAAGCAAACATAGCCACAACACTACCACAAACCATACCATGCCCACTCTCACAATCTGACTACTACCCCACAATACAACAGGCACTTAACAAACACATCCAACAAACATGGGACACAGCACTAACGCAAATTCATGAAGTACACCCCAAACACGAACCTTAGCACACCATCAACCAACGCACCAGACTTAAGGAACGCACTCTAACACGACTACGCCTCGGACACACAGCACTTATACACTCCTACCTCTTACTACAACGCCCACGACCACAATGCACAACATGCCAACGAACACTCACCATCAAACACATACTCATCTACTGCACTAAATACAACAACGGAAGGCAACACATCACAGACTACTGCAGCACACGCAACATTCCACTAAACATCACTACACTTCTCAACGACTATCCAACATTACACGAGCTTCTCTTCCACTTTCTCTCTACAACACGCCTAATTGATCAACTGTGGAAAAAATAAAAAAAATAAAATAGACCGGGAAAAAGGGGAAAAAAGCAAAAAGAAGAAAAAATACGGAAACACCGGGGAAAAAATGAACCGAAAAAAAAAAAAAAAAAAACAACAAAACAAAACAAAAATACAAACAAAAAATCAAACAAATAACTACAAAAAAGATGTTCCTGCAATGTGCATATATGGCGATGACCCGACCCCATCCCACCCACTACATCCCATACCCCAATCTAGCACCGTCCGGACTGACAGCTTCTATCGACTATTTCATCTCCGGCTCTCAAACGACTCTTCTCTGCCATCTCCACCTCTTCAAGCTACCAGATCAACTCAGCCCTTCAAGACGACTCCGACTCTACTCGAACATCACTCTACAAGCAATCTATCCACCCTGTCTCTCATCCTCCTACCATTCTATCCCTCACACACCGGAAACAGCCGATATCACCCACAGGTGGCAGGCTGGCCAAATACAACCACACACACACTCCATATCCTTACTTCTGGCCAATAACTGAACAATTTCTAGGTACCTACTGAAGGTAAAAATTCGGCTTAAAGGTCAAATTTCAACATGGGACCCTATGGAGTGTATACTTAATCAATTTAGGTGTGCCGATTGCCTTCATGTATTGCGCCTCTCCCCGATAATTTTCAGACTTCAACATCCGTGGGAAAAGTAGTCATTACATATCTGGCTAATGTGAGATGCCTTGAGATACAAAATAGTATTCCTATTTTGTCATGGTGCTTGCCTTTTCTACCAGCATGTACTTATATTCAACCTAAACCTGCTGCACGCAACAGTTTGCCCATCCTTGTAAGGGGCGCAGTCGAACAATATGACGTCATTTGAAATTTGCATGTGATTTCTGCGTTTTTACAACTTCACATGGTCGTGTCTCGTGTTCCATTTTGCGAACAATTTAGAAGCAGTGGAAGAACGCTGCTGGAAACAACCACCGCGACACCTTTGCACACCCACGTACACACACACACACACACACACACACACACACACACACACACACACACACACACACACACACACACACACATGTAGGTATGCCACATGGGCCATGGCATATACCTGCAACATCTCTCTTCAAGCATCTCTTTTGAAATTTACACTTCATAACACAAACAGCATGCTACAGCGGAGCTGTCTGCTGTTATGACATGTAGCTCTCCGACGCCATGACATCGTGCGACTTGTACCGACATGCACCTTGGGACGCATTTTGGTTGGACGCATTTGAAAATGCCCATTTTTACAACGTTTCACATGTGGCGCACAATGAAGGTGATGGATATTCATCTAAAACGATGTTGACGTTAATCAAATGCCATGACTCCTTGCAATTAAAGATATGCATGCTATATGCACTTTAAATCGCTTGTCCTGGCTAAACCAGTTATCCCATCGGGAAAGCACCTGTGCCTACCCAGACACTGCTCCAAATACGTCGAGATTCATGGAAACGAAAACTGCAGATAACTAAACTAAGAATGATACATTGCACTTGTGGCGGGGCGTAACATGTTTCGATGTTTTCCGGAAAACGTACAATGTTGGCGCAAAACTACCTTTTTAAGACGAGAGTACGTACAGATATGCTGAACAGAAAGTAAAGAACAACATTGCATTTGTGTATTAGTACCGTAAGAGGACACTGAAGAAATTTGGTGTAACCTGTCACTTGACTCTTGCTTCAAGATCATTTCGCTAGATTCATAGCAAAACCTTTTGAGCTTACCTGCTTGAAAATAGCACACTCGTTTGCTAGGAGTAACGAAGAGCGCTGGCTTTCGTGGAGTCGAAGCAAATTGTGCGGAATCAAAGGTGCAGTTAATCTCGGAGGATGATTAAAGCCAGTTTGACTTGGACAGGGCCAACCGGATTAGCCGAGATACCTGCGCAGAGACGCAGCCAATGGGGTCGTCCCCCTCCCCTTAGCACCAAAAAATGCACTTTTTTAAACAATAACTTTTCAGATTGTCTTCGCGCAAAACATTATCTTTCCGGCGCGCCTTGCGCGCCGGAAGCTTTCTCAATGTCATCACATTTTCCGTCAGCCCCCCTGAGGAATATTCTGACTGCGCCACTACATGTTATGACATAAATATTGTCTTAAATAGACCCGACGAATGTTAGCTGTTCGAAATCTGTTTAGTTACCCGAAATCGAAGAATATTTTAGGGGTGAATTCCCCCAAGCAAGGCTTCTGGGTCCGCCCCTGTACACACTGGTGCCACGTACGCAGTTTTGTCTCATGTAGGCATCGCACAAAGGTCAGCTGAAGCTTCCTACCCGGCGTCTCGTGAAATTAGATTCCTCGGAGGGTCGCTGGTGAATGGAAGGCATGCAAAGTTGGGTACCATTGGCTTCGACTCGTGGTAGGCAACACGCGAGCCTGAGTCCCGTGGCCACTTCTTAGTTGTGCCAAATAGCGAGGGCATAGCAGCCACCTCCTCGATGTGGGGGCTGGCGAAGCTTTGGCGGTTGTCGAGTGGCTTAGCATGCCTCAAAGCCAGATGCGCAGCCAATGGGGGTCGCCCTCCTCCCCTCCATTAGCAACCAAAATTACAATGGATGAAATGATAAATTTTTAGATGTTCAACACGCAAAAAACATCAGCGCGCTTCGCACGCTGAAAGCGCTCTGTATTTCAGGACATTTCAGGTGGATCAGTCCCCCCCGTTAACACAATTCTGCCTGCCCCACTGCACCTGCGTGAAACGAAAAAGAAAACAAACAATGGGGCACAAACGAACTTATGAGCACGAAAGAAGCTAACGAACTCGACCACCCCATTCAGTTCGCACCGATTGGCATCGTTGTTTGCACTGATGGAACTGCATGGTTAGCACTGATAGAACTGTATGGTTGGATGATGTGGATCAGTGAATAATCCATTTTACTTCCCCTTAACCTTGCCCACAGGGTCGTATCCATTCCAGCCCAATCGTGCAATATATGTCCTCTGTCACCTCCAAGGGCATGATATGTGGCGGGGCACACCTCTATCTAGCTGTGACTGCTGCACGTCGGGTGCTACCCTTTGTTGTGCCCGTACTCGTCCCGTGCGTGTTCCTGCACGTGAGTAGTCACAACGTCGTTTTTCGTACGTGAATGGACTGTGAGTGAAATAAATAAGAGAGATTATTGTGCTGCAATTCCGGGAAAAGGGTGGATTCTATTCTACCACGTCCAGGATCCGTAAAATATTGGATGGACGCATATGCGAGCATGGCAGAACCTTCCCACACATAGCTACAACCTACTGCAATATAATAACAGGATATCCTAGGTAGATATCCTATCTGACTGCCACTTCATGAAACCGATTGGGAGGGTGGGTGGGGCATGCACGTATGAACTATGAACCTCGCCAGTGTTGGGGGGGGGGGGGAGCGAAGCACATGGTCCCACGCCAAATGCAGAGCTGATTGGCGGGGAAGGCCAACCATTGAGGAAGCACTGTGTACGAGCTTCTTTCCCACGCTACCAGCTAATGGGAAGCCCACCGTCAGTCGGCTCTGCAACACCTCGACGTCCCGAGCTTCCACCGAAATGACCCGTCAATCCCTTAATCTCTGATGTAGCAACGCCACCTGGGAGCCATAGCAAAAGTACCCAACGCCACTTGGGAACGACACCAAACGTGCCCAACGCACCGGAACGAACCTACTTCGATGAAACCCTTCAAAACAACGATGCCTAAGATAAAGCAAGTCGCCATTATAACCAGAACAACACAAAGACTAGCTTCGTACTCAAGGTAACCAGGTCAATTGTAACAACTGCCTCCCAGCAGTTAGGGGGGGGGGGGCGAAGGAGGACAGCCAGGCCCGAGCCCCACGGTGGTCCACCTGCACACGGGATCAAGGCCACAGCCGACCAATAACTCACGGGATTTGTCTGAAACCGGTCCGCGCGACACTCTCCGCCGCGCCGACCAGAGCCGAGCAGCCATATAGATCCCGTCAGCGGAGCAGAGGTGCAATACCGGCCAGCGTCACACTGACAGATCTCCCACTGATGTCTCCCACTGATGGCTCCCACTGATGTCTCCCACTGATGGCTCCAACTGATGTCTCCGTCTGATGTTCCTTCGACTAATATATCCCACTGACGTGGCTGTCGACGTGTCTCCCAGTGAAATGTCTCCCACCGACGTATCTCATACTGATGCGTCCCCCAGTTGTGCGTCTCCCGCCAACGCTCCTCACACTGATGTGTCTCACACTGATGCGTCTCACGCTGATGTGTGTCACACTGATGTGTCTCACACTGATGTGCCTTCCAATAGTGCGTCCCCCGCCTACGTTCCTCACACTGATGTGTCTTCCAATGGTGCGTCTCCCACTGATGTGTCTCACACTGATGTGTCTCCCACCGACGTGTCTCCCACCGAAATGTCTCCCAACAACGGGTCTCACACTGATGCGTCTCCCAATGGTGCGTCTCCCACCAGCGTGTCTTCTATTCATGCTTCGTCCACCGACGACATGTGTTCAGCTGGTCTGCCGAGTAGAGTTCCAGCTGGAGTCTTGCGCGTCGCCCTTCGCCTCAGAAGCCCGACATTACATGCTATTATCTCGCAACAGTGTCTTCATGTAGCGGTCGTCCCCAAGCAGGCATCAGGCTTGAACCCAGGACCACTCAATGACGAGACACGAACCAAGTCGTGTGCCTGTGTCCCCTATGTCCACCCCTCCCCCCCCCCCTGCTGGTGTCGCGATGGCTGTTACAAACTCCCCTAGGTACTGGTGGTTTTGCAACAGTCCCCCCTGGGTACTGGCACTTTTGCAAGCACACATGTCGGTTATCTTGTGAAACATTTGTGAGTGGCGTTGCGGCGGAGCGCTTACCGCGTCCGTGACAAGGGAGAGCATTGTAAGAAGTGTGCAATGGTGACGAATGAACAATGCTCGTCTGCGCGATTCGGTACCATATAGGTGCTGGGGACACGGCCTCCTTATCGAGAGTCAGGGTCGGTACCACATAGGTGCTGGGGACACGGCCTCGTTATCGAGAGTCAGGGTCGGTACCACATAGGTGCTGGGGACACGGCCTCCTTATCGAGAGTCAGGGTCGGTACCACATAGGTGCTGGGGACACGGCCTCCTTATCGAGAGTCAGGGTCGGTACCACATAGGTGCTGGGGACACGGCCTCGTTATCGAGAGTCAGGGTCGGTACCACATAGGTGCTGGGGACACGGCCTCCTTATCGAGAGTCCGGGTCGGGGAATTTCCTCGCAGAAGCCAATGAATGGTCCATGGAGACGTCCGAGCATCGATTAATTTCCTGCCTGCGGAGCTGAGCACTTCAAGGTTGGTCACATTCAAGTGACCGACTATGTCCGGCGACATGTCACCAGAGCTTGGGGAAATGCGGCACCACATCACTTTGTTCTCTGTTCTCTGTTCCTGGATAGTTTTCGGGAGGCGAGGGCGCCGAAGGGGTGCCTTCTTTCTTAGGATGTCCCTTTCTTCCCCGCGGAGTGCGATGTACCGAGGTGTCTGTGGACTTTACGGATAATAATTATTGGAGGGCAGCTCCTTTACCGAGGAAAAGGAATTCCCATCCCTGCACACTGCAGTGGTGTCCCTACCACTGTTCGGGGTGCGTCCTCTGCGGACTGCAGGCTTTCCTCAACAAATTCCGTTCTGTCAACTTGGGCTTGTATTTGTCTGTTGAAACAGATGGCGACAGAATGTAACAGTCGAAGGTCTTTGTCGATAAAGCTTAATACCCTTTGCGACCGTACAGCTTGCTGACGACTAAAACATTTTAATGGTCGGTAAAAACAGGATTTGTTTCATCTCGTGTCATTTACGGATACTGCTCTCAATTCCCTTTATCAGAGAGTTTGCCACAACAAGATGAATGTAAACCTTGCCAAAACTCAGAAATTGGTGCTGGGTACCCCTGCGAGGTTCCGGGGTTACATCCCGTCACGATCAGCTTTTTGTGGATCCAGCGTGCACGACGTAACCGTAACATTTATGATTCTATATCGATGGCCAGCTGAACCACCAAGCGCAGACGCAGACTCGATCAGACCATGCACCGGCATCCTCATTGCACTGATCCACGCCTGGAGTGTCAGTATTATTTGAGCCAGACCTACCTGTGCCAAAGCTAACGATACACTCCGACCTGCCGAAAGGCGTTATTGGCTGCTGGTTTTCGCAGCTGTATTTTTCATTTTCGTGGGGTGACACCCGTCGCTCTTTTCTCGTTTTTCTTTTCTATTGGGGTGACACCCGTCACCCCTCACGGATTTAATCATCGTCGTATTTCCGTTGTCCGTTGTCTGTGTGTCCTTCGTCTATATTTAAATCGTATTAGGTAGGGTTTTTTTCCCCGCGATGGGGAAAAAACGAAAAAAGGATACATACCCCAGCTCGCCACCGGACTCTGAGACGGAATTTCCACCACTCGCTACACCTGACGACCATCGCGCGACCCCCGGACTCTGCACATGATGTTCCACCTCTCGATACCACCGTTGATGACCCGCGCCGGACAATTCCTTTGGACGACGCCATTGAAGCCCTTTGTCCCTCACCAACCCCCGCTCGTACAAAGACTACAACCTCGCCTCGCAATTCCGACCAGACCATCACTCTCCACGCCGCAGACCCACGCCCTAACCAGACCACGCCATCCCGACCTGAACCCATCGACCCTACCTCGACAGTGCTGGTTCTTTCATAGTTGTCAAGCCTGTCGAGGAATCCGTTTCCTTCCGCCGTATTAACGTTTTTGGCCGACCAAGGAACTCCTCGCCATCTGCTCCTTAACCAATCCTGACATCGAAGCACCTGCCAACGGAACCCTCGTCATTAAAACCCAAACCAGAGCCCAGACCAAAGCCCTCCTCCGTACCACCACATTTTGTGGTAAATCCGGTACCATTACCCTACATTCCAACCGCAACACCACCAAGGGTACCATCTTCGCACCGGAGCTCCGCTTCATGTCTGAAGCAGATATCCAGACGGAGCTCAGGCCAGAGGGGGTGACCCACGTCCACCGCATCACCTCCTTTAAAGATGGCCAGAAACGAGATACAAGCCTCCTTGTCCTTACCTTCAACTCTACCACTCTTCCAAGACCCTCCTCGCTGGCTACATCCGATACCAAGTCCGCGTCTTTATTCCTAATCCTCTCCGCTGTTTTAATTGCTAGCGCTTCGGCCATGGCAGTAAGACATGTCGCCAACCAGCCCGCTGCCCCAAGTGCGGTGAACCACCCCATCCTGATTCCACCTGCTCAAAGCCTGCCCACTGCCTCAGCTGCAACACATCCGACCACCTCACCACTTCCAATCTCTGTCCAGTCTGGCGACGGGAAAAAGAGGTTTGCGCCGTCAAGGCCACGATCGGAGTATCCTACCCGCAGGGCCGGCAGACCGTCGAGGCCACCTCACCGACCACCAAAACTTACGTCCAGGCGGCCACCATTGCTCCATCTGCACCTCGGGTCAAAACAAATTCCACGTCCACACAAACAGAACTTATACCAGGCCTGGCACCACTCGCCAAACTAAAACCAATCACCACCACGACACAAACAACTCCGGTTCCCAATACACAGACCACTCCGGCTCCCAACGAGCGGACCACTCCAGGGAGGAGTGACAGGCCTCGCAGTCAGTCGGCTGCGGGACCGAATTCTCGTTCCCCGTCAGCGGGCCGCCGTTCGAGCCCTGCGCGTACAGCGCCGGCCGGCGCCCACGTGACCAGACCGACTCCCAGCCGGCGGGCATCCAGCGGCAGTGACCGGCCGCCGTGACCTTTCCAAGGCCACTGGTCGGCCAGACGGATCGGCCGGGTCCACATCGGCCGTCCGCAACCAACCCACATGCCCGCCTGAACTGCAATCGTGGCTGCGCCATGCACCGAAAGGTGCAGACAAGCATTAATTTTTATATCTCATGTCCGTATTTTTACAGTGGAATTGCCGCAGCTTAATATCGGAATGCCAGAAATGAAAGCGTTTTTCAGTATTCTCACACCTATTCTCATCGCACTCCAGGAAACATGGTTTTTGCCTACTGATCCATATAACTTCAATCTTTTTAATTATTCGCTGTATCGTCACGACGAGGTCCGTGGACCACATCGCAATGGCGGTACAGCCCTTTACATAACAATG
>JAOTOM010001324.1:0-64864 GCA_034440615.1 Ashinkailepas kermadecensis
ACCATGAACATTGAACATTCATGAACAATGAATTGGGAAAAGAAATTCAAGAAATCAAAAATTATCTTAAACTGTATCTTACCCCCGCAACACCTACATGCGAAATTGGCGATTTTTTTGATAATTCGGGTGAGGTCTATGGGTATCGACGCCATATGACAGCAGCTGACACGTCGCAAGAAAACAATAACGACGAGACAATTTAGTTGAGAAGCTGGCTGATGGTCTCCGGCGATGTGGACAATCATATGTTTGTGACCACTTACAACGTGGAGAGGGTGTACGATTACTTCCATGGTATGGCGCAGTACGATGGCAGCGTACCGACGCCAGAGGCGGGCCTAGGAATTGTCATTCGGGGAGCCATTATGTTGGAGGGGCGCCACTGCGAAAGCACTTGGAGGAGAGACTTCGGCTGAAAATTCGTTGAGCGGGGGTGGGGATGAACGCGACCACATTGGGCCTATATGCACACTAAACACTGGGTTAAGGTGCACTGAGCCTATTCCCTTCCGAGGCGCGTCTCTGGCTGAAGATCCGATGACAGGTGCACGCGAGCCTTCCTGGAGGGACGCCACCTTCTATGGAGCGAGGGGGCACATTCCCCAGTGCCCCCTTCATCACTCCTGACCAACCCGGATGCAAAGAGGTGAGTTTACAGTGGTAAATCGCTCCTCTCCAGGTCGCTGAAGATCATTCCATGTATAAAAGCGTCATTCTTGGTTTCAACTAAAATATTTCAGATTAAACCAATAACTTGTTGCATACAGCATTTTATTTATAATAAGTTACTGATTTCAATGAGTCATTGCAGCTTTCAGTTTCATTTATTTCACTTTCAGGAACCAATTGTTCTTTAGTAGTCAGAAGACGATGTTAGACTGATTGTTTTCTGGTTTATACCATTTTTATTCCCAAACGCTCAATATGCCTTGCCCAAATCAATGCTCACTTATTCTGCAATCGAAGAAAAAAATCAGCCAGAGTACGAGCATCCCACTCGTGAGTTGTGGTGCGAATATTTATTGCTTGTGCGGTGGGATTATGTCGGAAGTATTCGGTCACATTTATGCACTTGGCTGACATCAATATAGTATACTTTTGTTTTCATTTGTTACTGTTAACAGGGAAACGCTTTAAGCCGCATACACTTTTCTTCTTCTTTTTATAAGATAAATTGAATCCGAGTACCTGCTGGGGTGGCTTTATGAACCAATTGTTCAATTGTCCAATTGTTATTTGCAGAGCTTGTTGCGTGAACCCTGGCCCCACCACCCGATCGATGCATTCCAGTTCAACGGCAGAATTTTGACCGAAAGTTTAACGTGCCGTTAATGCACCGACACGGCCGCCCGGTAGCTCGTCTCCGGCCTTATCTCATACACGCGAATGCAACTTGACAAACACATGGGGGGGGAGTTATTTTTTTAGGCGTGCCGGACCATGAAGGTCATTTGCGCCGCCTTTAAAGCGAGTACGTTACCTGTCTGTCTATAAACATGGGTGTCACATGGGTGTCATCATAACCTTGGTGTCATCCCTGCAGCTTAAGTGATGTCATCAGTCTCGGTATTCTACGCTAAATTAACAGAAAATGCAGGTCTTTAAAGGACTGAAATGGATAAAGTATGGAAAACACTAGAAAGGCCTATATTCACCAACACAATTTTGCTAAATAATGCAGTATATATTAAATTAGTCGTAAATAACTTCAAAGCTGTATTTTAGCAGCTGGGAAACGCAATAGTAGCACTTTAGCAATGGAACTGTAAATTTGTGACACATTCTGGAGGACATGCTTCAATTAAACATTAGGCTCGTCGGTTAGGTGCGTGAAGGATCTGCGTCGTCGATGGAAGGGTGAGAGCATCTTGAGCCCGGGGTTTGTGGCGGATTCTGTCGGTAAAGTAATACCATTTCTTAGTCCGAATGACTTTATGTTGTGACCCATTGGCTTTTCTGAAAAAAATAGGGTAAATTTGTCTTAGGAGGTGTTCTTGGAATTTTTGGATTTTTTTATCGGAAGATCATGTTTATGAACGTGATTCGGAAGATACAATCATTCGTTTTCTCCGTAAATGCTTACGTCTCGGTTAATCTTAGCGATAATATCTATAATGCGCCATATATGCCACACCGCTGTTGTTTGTTGCATAATTTATCCATTCCTCACCTGCCGCTTCTCAGACGTGATTAAAGGGACATTCAACACTTCACGCAGTTGATTCAACACTTTTTCACGTCGAAAATGCTTAGTTTCCGCCTCTGCCACATAGATGACACACCACTACTACTCCATCACAATGCTGAAAAAACTAAACACAGCACGGCTAACAGCCGGCTTCTGCTCGGTCTGGTCTTGCCTCACGACTTCCAACAAATAGCATGATAATTCATAATTAAATAGGAAAATCTAACCTAACCTAACCTAATATAACATAATACAATCTACTCTTATCTAAACCAATATAAACTCATATTTTAATTTAAAAACAAGCGTAATGTTTATCGTGATAGACAGCGAAGTGATATTTAAAAGAGTCGGCTTGTGCTCGGCCTCGTCGTCTTTCTTCACGACTTCCAACAAGCAGTATGATAATTAATAATTAAATAGGAAAACCTAGCCTAACCTAACCTAACGTAATACAATCTACTCTTATCTAAACGAATATAAACTCATATTATAATTTAAAAACAAGCGTAATATTTATCGTGATGTCACCCGTACATCACGGCTGCAAGCCGTGCTCTGCTTAGTTTTTTCGGCATTCTGGTGGAATAGTAGTGTGACATCTATGTGGCAAAGAGGCAGAAATTAAGCATTTTCGATGTGAAAAAGTGTTGAATCAACTGCATGAAGTGTTGAATGTCCCTTTAATCACATCTGAGAAGTGCCAGGTGAGGGATGGATAAATTATGCAACAAACAACAGCGGTGTGGCATATATGGTGCATTATAGATATTATCGCTAATATTAACAGAGATGTAAGCATTTACGGAGAAAACGAATGATAGCATCTTCCGAATCATGTTAATAAACATCGTATTCTGGGAAGAAAATCCAAAAATTCCAAAAACACCCTTTAAGACAAAAAATACCAAAAATAGATACATAATAAGCTTGAATTTTTATCCTTGATCCCTCAGACCAGTTTTTGCTGGGCTTTTTGTCTAAGTGAGCTGTCCTAGCATGCTATTTGTTTTACAGCCAACACCTTATTGCTACCTATGCAAGCCTTTTGGGTATTATTGTGCTAAGGAAGACATTCACAAGGCAAGTTTAACAAGCATTTTACTTCCATGAGGAAAACAAAGGTTTGGTTTGGTTAGGTTTGGCTTTTTGCAATTATTGTACTTTAAGATATCCACACAACACATTGTACTGCCTTGGATAAAAAAGTGGCTAGACTTAGTTAGGTTAGGTTAGGCTTTTCTTTTAAGGTGAAATTGGTGTTTAAAAAAGGTGGTGTGTAAAGAACATGCGAAACTTCATTGGAGACCGTCAAGGAAATACACATCTCCTCAGTTGGCATGCTCCACATTGTGTATCCGACCCATGCTATGTCAACAGTTGATGCAGTTGGTTAGGGCATCTGCTTTCCGTGCAGATGGTGGTGGGTTTGAATCTTGGCGCCAACACATTTTTAACCTGATCACACAGTTATTAGCAGTCGGGGCCATTGTTTAATGTTGCACTTTAGATTACTTTACACTATCATATGAGTTGCTTGAAGTAATAATATTTGTCCATGAAAGTAAGGAGGGTAAATACTCAATTAAAGCCTACTCATGCAATGAATGTCCAATTGGACCATCTGGAATTGTCATCATGGAACTTTGTCTCTGGAAGGGTGCTTCTGGCTGAAAAATTTGTGGGGCAGTTGGGCACACTGAAGGTCAGACTTCTTTCAATGTGCAACTCTGGCCAAAAACCTGAGGGGACACGGACACATGCCCCCAGCGCCCCTTGTATCCACCCCTGTCCCAGAAACAATTGAAAGGGATTCTGATGAACTAGAGCCACTGAGATGGTTCCATGACAGCTTAATGCTGCCCTGCGGTAAGACCTCTCACTTTCTGCAGGCATTCAACTTTTGGTATCTTCAAACCAAAGTGGTCATACACCAACCTCACAGCAAGGGCTTGTGACCCCATGAAACATTGCATCCATATCCAGTTCAAATTGTTTATTTCCACAGCCCGGTTCCATATGCACCACATTCCATTACATGTCTAGTGCAAGCAACGGTACCTTAGGAAGTTCAGAAGATCCCGGTCAACATGCCTCTCACGTAACATTCACTGGGAGGGGTTCAGCCACCTAAGATCTGAAACCAGAAGCACACAATTTGGAGGAATTATGGCTGTAGTGAACTCGCTGCAGTATACATTTCATGACCCCAGGTAAATGTTTTCAGGGTCAATTGAGGCCACAATCGGTCTCCACTCCACCCCAGCCGGCACCGCCCGTATGTACAGAAAGTATGCATGTTCCACTGCCGAACGGTAGGTAGAGACCGTTCATATGTAGGTTCGCTACGTACACTGGTACAGAACGTGCATGCTGTCGTTATGGTCGATAGTACGGACCCATTGTGCGCTCGTTATGGCCAGCATCAACGTTATGCTGGCAATAACTATCGCATGATGGGTCCATACTACCGACTAACGACAGCATGCAGTCTGTACCAGAGTATGTATGAATGGTCTCTACCTACTGTTCGGCAGTGGAACATGCATACTTTCTGTACATATGGGTGGTGCCGGCTGGGGTGGAGGCCGATTGTCATCTCATTTGACCCTGAAGACATTGACCTGGGGTCATGAAATGTATACTGCAGCGAGTTCACTACATCCGTAATTTCTCAGAAATGATGCAATTAGAGGTCATCAATTCAAAATTAAAGTTAATCACAGCAGGACAAGGTTAAGACGGTCTTTCTTCACCAACAGGGTAGTAGAACACTGGACCCAGCTGCCAGGAACCATTGTCAGTAGCACCACTCTGAACATCTTTAAAAACGGCATAGACGATCATTATAAGAATAGGGGGCTTGTTTTTCTGTATTCCAGGGAGGGTTGGTTGGTTATTGGTTTTACGATACGTCGACCGTTGAGTCATATAGCGTCGCCAATCTCTCACGCCGATTGGTCGCGGGCGAAGAGTAGCGACAGGTGAGACTCGAACCCACAACCTTTCGATTGTGAGACGAGCATCTTACCCCTAGACCACTCCCAGGGACGGTTGATCAACAGATTTGGTGGGCAACTGGTTCAGTGTTCAAAGTGCAACGAAGAAGGGCCCTTGTGGCTCGTAGTTGCACTGACCTTTTATGTCTTTATGTCTATTGGAAAGATGAATTCAAGGAATTCATAGAGCACATCCAAGCACAAATTTTCATGTTTTATATGCTGAGTGGAAAGCAAGTAATTGTTGGTGTCCCAAATATATTTCCTGATGGTAGATTTCATGTAGTCTATTCCTTCCTGAAAATTCAGTACTGCAGCATTGGCCATATCCTTGCCACTGGACCCATGACATAAGTACCTAGGATAATGTATGGTAGGCTCTATTGTTGGAGGACTTCAATATAGGGCTGAGAGACAAAGATAGATGTCTGACCAAATCAAGAAGGGGATTCATGGCTTATTTTGAAGAAAATGTCTTGTTTCAAGTGATTTATGAGCCTACAAGAGAAAATAAAATTTTAGATCTGGTACTTACAAATGAGGACATTTTGTACAGAATGTAAAGTTAGGAGATGCCTTAAGAGATCACCTTTGCAGATGACAATGGGTACTTGTCCCATTGCAGTGATAAATTATTCGTGAAATAGGGTGGAATATACCACTTTCTGAACACTCAAGCGACATCCTTCTTGAAGAAGTATCAGCGTCCTGCTCCTTGATGCATGCTTATGAAGATTTTGTTTCTTCTTTCTAACAGTATCTTGTTGATAAGTATCATGCCCATGCTCTCGATGAGGGATGGTGACATACGAATATTTCGCAATGCAACTTCAGGTAAAAGGATTACCTATAATGTGATATGGCACGCAATACGAGTTTATGGCATAGGTATTATTTTCCATATCTCGAATATAGCTCTTCCTAAATTGTGAATCTAAAAACAAATGATAAAGGCATGATATAACGATTAAGTACCTTCACCATTGGCTCAAATTTCAGTCTGAAAAACATCACAAGCATTTTAAATGACACTAATTTCATGGCAAATTTCGACATCCTACTGTGCTCGTTTCGACATTTCACACCTAACGAAAAACCATTATTTTAACCCTGTCCCATTGACAGAAACATTTGTTGCGATGTGGTAGGCACTCTATGAATATTACACTGATAATGAACAAGTGATATTTAATGAAACATGGAGTATTATCAATTTTGAAACTGTGCAATCAGTTTATGCACAGTGCTGTGGAATATCCAACTTTTTCATTCTCAAGCGTAAAATATTGAAATGTAATTTTGCAGATAGAGTGGCAAGTCTCAGACTCATGTCCTCGCACAGACGACAAGATGACAAGAACCATGGGAGATCTGACCATGCACGCGCCTGGACTGGTGACCGTGAACGGCGGAAGTGTCGACACAGTGGCGATGACCGCGACCGGAAGCGACGTCTCTTGAGCGACAACTCTGACCGAAGGTGTGATGATGGGAGCAGTGACCGTGATCGAGACTGTGACCGTGACCGAGACCGGGACCGAACGGGTCAGAAGCGTCGCCTCAATATCGGCGAACGTGCCCGCAAACGTGAGCGTGACGATGACTATCCTGACCGGGACGACGGGCGGTCGCGTCGGCGGCGGGCCACGTCGCCCACGACACCCAACCACCATCGGTCCAGTCGACAGGCGAACTGGTCCCGCTCCCCAGAGGCCGACACTGGCCACGCCTCCCGAGAGCGAGAGTTTGACGAAACGCGCGAGAAGGCGTGTCTCAGGGAGTACCTGGACTCTGGCGAGTGTCTGCTGTCGCGAGGCTCAGATGAGCTCGCCGCTTTCTGGCAGTTCCACACCATGTACACGCGCAGACTAGCGGCGTCATCTGCGGCGACCACGGCGCACCGGGCGGCGCCGGACACGGTTCCGGCGGCGGCAAGCCATCCCGCATCGAGTGGCGCTCCGTTCCCGCTGCCGCCGTACAGTATCGAGCACTCGAACCCTCTGCGGATCCAGCGTCGCGTGCGGGACAAGCGGGACGCACGCGAGCAGGAGCGAGAGCGTCGGGAGCAGCTGGAGCCGGAGGCTCGGCGTGCCAAACAGGTGCTCGCCGCCTACCTGCACTTCCTGCAGCAGCAGAAGTTCTCCAAACTAAAGAAGCTGAGGGATTCGCAGAGAAACCTACCCATCTTCCAGCACAAGTGAGCTGTCCGTCAGTGCATAATCATGTGTATAATTAACTGTGTCATAGCAAATCGTATTTTTAAGGCAGAAAGTATCCCTCTGTTTTCCCCTATCACAAGTTCTCACAGCACTGACCTGAAATGTCGACGTTTATGTGAAGCCAACACATTGCAGAAACTTGTTTTGACGAATATGCACAGGGTCGTACTTTTTAAAATTAATTTTAATGAAACGTCACAGTTCCCAGCTACAGTGACAGTTACTAGTTCCACCAAACTTGACTTTTAATATGCATGTATGTCATCAAATCGCAAAAATCCGACGTTGGCAAATGTTCCTCATACACTCATATCAACGTCATTGGATGTATGGATTTTGCCGGTTTCCATTGTTTCGATGCCATAATTGATTTTGTCCTCTTTCCGGACACCCTCCAATACGAAAAATTAATTTCAAAGCACTCCCATAGAACTGTTAGTACTAGCAGGGGTTTAGATGGTTGTGCAGTGTTCCAAAGTCTTCTTTGTGCCAGGGCTTTGGAGTGCGAAATTATTCCTGTATGAGTGGTAATTTTCGAACAACACCAGATTAAAATAGTGAAATCCTCAATGTGATATGTCGTACTTCTATGAAATGAGGTATGTTGAGAATTTATTAATGCTGGTTCTTGTGTCTTCATGCAACGCCTTGGTTTTCTTGTATTTTTCCATACTTTATGTAAGAGACTGAAGCGGAAAATTAGTTGTGATAATGGACGACTTGAGTGGGAGATTGTTTTCGGCTGAGCGTCGTGTCTTTTGCAAACGCGGAGTTTCAAAACACCAACTCGGTCTAGGTATTTGTTTTTCAGAAGAACAAACTACTTGGTCTTCATGTGATTCAGTGGTCAGAACAGCCAATTCTGGACTGGTCGTCGCGTCACGTTCCCCGCATGATATTTCGTGCTGGTAACTATGTCAAACGAACAGTGAGATGACCTCATGAATATTTATCGGCGCATTGCGGTTGTAGTTAAAGGTGAACATTGAAATTGTGCTGAATAATTCGTATGCACCTTTCTTATTTAAACCCCGACGACTCATTCGATCATACTCGTGTGTATGTGCCACACAGGGAGGAGATCCTGTCGGCGGTGAAGGACAACTCTGTGGTGATTGTCGCCGGCGACACGGGCTGCGGCAAGTCGACGCAGCTGCCGCAGTACCTGATCGACGCAGGCTACCGGAGCATCGGTGGGTGATGGTCTGGGCCGCTGTGTGTTGGCCCCGCCCCGGGGTGTGACGACCGGCCGCCGTCATGGGCATACAGTGATCCTGTAGTCGGCGCGCCCTTAAACACAAATAATAAATAAAGTGTACCAGCCGCCGACAACCGGAGCGTGGGTGGGTAATGATCGAGGCCGCTGTGTCTGGGCCGTGACCGGCGTATCCCGGCCGTGTCTGACCGACGTGTGACGTGTGCCGGCCGTGTCTGACCGACGTGTGACGTGTGCCGGCCGTGTCTGACCGACGTGTGACGTGTGTCGGCCGTGTCTGACCGGCGTGTGCCGGCCGTGTCTGACCGACATGTGACGTGTGTCGGCCGTGTCTGACCGACATGTGACGTGTGCCGGCCGTGTCTGACCGACATGTGACGTGTGTCGGCCGTGTCTGACCGACGTGTGACGTGTGTCGGCCGTGTCTGACCGACATGTGACGTGTGTCGGCCGTGTCTGACCGACATGTGACGTGTGCCGGCCGTGTCTGACCGACGTGTGACGTGTGTCGGCCGTGTCTGACCGACATGTGACGTGTGCTGGCCGTGTCTGACCGACGTGTGACGTGTGCCGGCCGTGTCTGACCGACATGTGACGTGTGCCGGCCGTGTCTGACCGACATGTGACGTGTGTCGGCCGTGTCTGACCGACATGTGACGTGTGCCGGCCGTGTCTGACCGACATGTGACGTGTGTCGGCCGTGTCTGACCGACATGTGACGTGTGCCGGCCGTGTCTGACCGACATGTGACGTGTGTCGGCCGTGTCTGACCGACGTGTGACGTGTGCTGGCCGTGTCTGACCGACATGTGACGTGTGCCGGCCGTGTCTGACCGACGTGTGACGTGTGTCGGCCGTGTCTGACCGACATGTGACGTGTGTCGGCCGTGTCTGACCGACGTGTGACGTGTGCCGGAAGCGTGTACGCAGCCGCGCCGAATTGCCTGCGTGTCGCTCTGCCAGCGCGTCAGCCACGAGACCCTGCAGCAGTACGGCGACCAGATCGGCTACCAGATCCGCTTCGACAAGCGCCGCACGGCGGGCACCCGGGCCGTGTTCCTGACCGAAGGTCTGCTGCTCAGACAGGTACGTGGAACGCTGGCCGTGTTCCTGACCGAAGGTCTGCTGCTGAGACAGGTACGTGGAACGTTGGCCGTGTTCCTGACCGAAGGTCTGCTGCTCAGACAGGTACGTGGAACGCTGGCCGTGTTCCTGAACGAAGGTCTGCTGCTCAGACAGGTACGTGGAACGTTGGCCGTGTTCCTGACCGAAGGTCTGTTGCCCAGACAGGTACGTGGCACGCTAGCCGCGCAGACCACCGGCTGCCCCGGCAGGCATCCTGCTGGAGAGGACGAAGAAGCGCCGTCAAGAAAACCAACTGAGTATGCCGTAAAATAACCATGTTTGTCGTGTTTTTGGATGTGTATGCCTATGAATGTAAGGGTTCTTCAAGCCCAATGTTTTATCCACGAAAAAATGCCCATATTTGGAAAAGTATGCTGAGTTAGTATCGATAGAATGGCCCATCGTGGATCCGCCAGGTGCCAAGAAGGTACCACACTGAACTCATTCTAACCATTTAAAAACGTGTCATATTTGAAACTCCAATCTGGCTTAAATCCCAACATGCAACCCTCCCAGTGAGGTCGCTTCGACGGTGGCGGGTGACCTGATCCTGTTGTGACCTGCTGCTGTCCCCGTATGGTCTCACACTGTCTGGTGGTGACATGTGACCCGCTCCTGTCCCAGTACAGTGTCACACTGTTTCTGGTGGTGACGTGTGACCCGCTCCCGTCCCAGTACGGTGTCACGCTGTGTCTGGTGCTGACGCGACAGGTTACCGCGGACCCGCTCCTGTCCCAGTACGGTGTCACACTGTGTCTGGTGTTGACGTGTGACCCGCTCCTGTCCCCCAGGGGACGAGTGGTCTAGGGGTAAGATGCTCGTCTCACAATCGAAAGGTTGTGGGTTCGAGTCTCACCTGTCGCTACTCTTCGTCCGCGACGAATCGGCGTGAGAGATTGGCGACGCTACATGACTCCACGGTCGACGTGTCGTAAAACCAATAACCAACCAACCTGTCCCAGTACAGTGTCACACTGTGTCTGGTGTTGACGTGTGACCTGCTGCTGTACCAGTACAGTGTCACATTGTGTCTGGTGGTGAAGTGTGACCAGCTCCTGTCCCAGTACAGTGTCACATTGTGTCTGGTGGTGACGTGTGACCAGCTCCTGTCCCAGTACAGTGTCACACTGTGTCTGGTGGTGAAGTGTGACCCGCTCCTGTCCCAGTACAGTGTCACACTGTGTCTGGTGGTGAAATGTGACCCGCTCCTGTCCCAGTACGGTGTCACACTGTGTCTGCATGGGCGCAAAATGACCAATGCAGTCGACGCGCCCTAAAGCACAAATCTACCACCACCACCACCACACTGTGCCTGGTGTTGACGTGTGACCTGCTGCTGTCCCAGTACGGTGTCACGTTTTGTCTGGTGATGACGTGTGACCCGTCCCAGTACAGTGTCACACTGTGTCTGGCGGTGACGTGTGACCCGCTCCCGTCCCAGTACGTCACACTGTGTCTGGTGGTGACGTGTGACCTGCTGCTGTCCCAGTACGGTATCATATCATCTGGTGGTGACGCGACAGGTTACCGCGGACCCGCTGCTGTCACAGTACGACGTGATCGTACTGGACGAGGTGCACGAGCGTCACCTGCAGGGTGACTTCCTGTTGGGCGTGGTCAAGTGCCTGACACTGCAGCGGCCGGAGCTGCGCGTCATCCTCATGTCGGCCACCATCAACATCCAACTGTTCAGCGACTACTTCCACGGCCGAGCGCCGGTGAGCACCGCGCTGACACACCACCGACTTAACACGCGCATCGTTGGAACTCTCACATAGCGCAAATCTGGGGTGGGGTGGGGTGGGGGCGGACGGACGGACGGACGGACGGACGGACGGACGGACGGACGGACGGACGGACGGACGGACGGACGGACGGACGGACGGACGGACGGACGGACGGACGGACGGACGGACGGACGGACGGACGGACGGACGGACGGACGGACGGACGGACGGACGGACGGACGGACGGACGGACGGACGGACGGACGGACGGACGGACGGACGGACGGACGGACGGACGGACGGACGGACGGACGGACGGACGGACGGACGGACGGACGGACGGACGGACGGACGGACGGACGGACGGACGGACGGACGGACGGACGGACGGACGGACGGACGGACGGACGGACGGACGGACGGACGGACGGACGGACGGACGGACGGACGGACGGACGGACGGACGGACGGACGGACGGACGGACGGACGGACGGACGGACGGACGGACGGACGGACGGACGGACGGACGGACGGACGGACGGACGGACGGACGGACGGACGGACGGACGGACGGACGGACGGACGGACGGACGGACGGACGGACGGACGGACGGACGGACGGACGGATTGCCCCTAAGATCTCGAAAATTACCGAATTAGAAACAACATTTGTAGGGTAGATTATGGCTGAAGTGAACTCTGCAATATATATTTGATGACCCTAGCTCAGTGAGCCTTCAGTGTTAAATTAGGTCGAGATCGGCCGGCACATCGTGTCGCCTCGTCACCGCGCCGACGAATCCTGTTTGACCTTGAAACGCTGGGCGGCTGGTCGGTCGTCTGCGCCCACGCAGTTGCTATATTGACCAACGGATTTGTTTTATTTGCACAGCATGCGATGCTTAATTTCCAATAACGTCAAGATGGCATTCAAATATCCCTTCTTGTTTATGATATATTGGAAAACAGGATGGGTCGGTGGATTCCGCCCTCCCCTCCCCCACCGGTGCGCGCATTAACCTTCGCCCGTGTTTAGCATTCTTCCACCTTTGCAAGTGGAGGGCGACGGTGTGCAAACCCCTGGTGTTTCCAAGCGAAGCGTGCTAGAGAGACGGAACAAAAACGGACGTGGGGGTGCGACGAGATGTTGCTATTGGCATCCAATTTTTGTACCTTGGGGGATTGGCGATATTCCAGGTCAAACCAAAGATAAAATTTGCAGTAAATCGACTTGTCACAATTTGATCGCAAACGCTTTCTAAAGTGTCACGTATATACACTTCTTGGGTATGATCAGGGTGTTCCTCGGAGTCCTGCGGACGTAATGACACCTCAAGCTCCACTTAAAGCATTGGTCACTGCTTCCACCCACTATAGTGTAAAATGGGCGGCGAAACCTCACGCAGAGCTTAAAATGGCCTTGGATATTCTGTCAAGCTAAGAAAAATGATCGGAGGTCACCTTAGGTCCATGACATGCACCAATGCAATAAACAAATCCCATAATATCATTCAGCCTTCATATCGCAGATATACATCCCCCAGTAAGGTCTTTATAAAAATAGATGTTCTTTATCACAAACAACAGCAGTGGTGGTAATGGATGCTGGGCTTACTTCTGCTGCTATGGACTCACGAATGGGACGGGGCATTGTCACCGTAGTAGCCAGAGCTGCCTATGGTGTATTCATAGGCAGGGAAAAGATGTCGGACGTCGGAGGACCATGCATAGTAAAGTTGAACTGAATGGCAAGCACACTCCCACTACATACACATAGGTTGTGTCAGCTTTGCCACATTTGAAATGTATTGGCTGCATTGTACTTTTAGTCGCGTGGTTAATAAAGACAAATGTCATTTATAGACGCGTAGGAGATAAATAAAGACGAATTATGATTCAGGACATATAAGCCAGATTATTCGTAAACACGAATAAGGTCACCGGAGACCAATATGTGTCAATATATCTTGGAAATGTAGCATGACTATGTTCGAAGGGTAATTCAGTTATGTATTTGGCTAAACCGCACGAAATTTGTCATTTTAGATCACAATGTCATGTGAAGGTGTGATAATCCTCGATTTTGTTTAAGATTGTGGGATATGTTCTCCTTGCTGACGTCATATCTCCGTGACCTGACATGATCTGACAAGTGTTTTTACCAAAAGCGTTGAAAACGATGCCCGAGAGTGTACCGCAAATTTCAGTCGGTTTCGTTGAGCGGTTCGCAAACTATCGACGAAAAACCTTAGGGGAGGGTTGCATTAATGCTGCCCATTAATGCACACTGACGAAATTGATATCCAGTGATATTTACTTCTCTGATAATTAGTGCTCCCGACATGCTAGGCCCGTACATAGTACCGGAATATTCCACACAACACACCTGAATGTGGCGCAGTAACCGTTCCGAACACAAATTGTAGTTCAGATTGTAATTTTTATTGTTCGTTGAATGAAGAATCTTATCCATGCTTAAGAAGACTACAATTTAGAACATTTGATCGTTGCGTGCTTGATATCGTGCATGGCGAGGTACAGTCAAATTATAGTTCCCGGTCCGTCGAATACAGATCATGCCCATTTCCCTGTGTGTTACTAGCTAGGAGGGAAAAGACAAGACAAGTGGTGAAGTACGCAGATTTTACTCTTTTTTAAAATACATATTTTAAAGAATGCATACTGATGCTTTGTAGGCATTGCAGCCCCCTAGGGAAATATATTGCGTACAGTAATATTGTCATTGCATTTGCCATTGCCAAAGAATGTAGGGGCATTCCATTTTCCCTTGGCAGTATTGTATATATCGGTGATAGGGTACAGTCGAACGCCAGAATCCATTGGTATATCTTCAACTTGTTTGTTATGTGTGTTTTGCTATGAACGGGGAATTTTAAGATCACACGCGTCTGCTTAAGTCTCTTATCTTAACGTGAGTGGAAGAATAGATATCAGAGTATGTCATTATTTGCCGCTCTGATCGATAATGAGTTTACCAAAAATACCTGACCATACAGCTACGTTTTGTTGCCCGTAATGCCGTGTGTTTTAATACATTTGTTTTAACCTTCAAGTGCAAACGAACATTTACGTTCAGGGTGGAACGAACATAACTCCAGTCCGTACATTTTGTATCTTTGTTTCCTGAAGTATCACGAAGCATGTCGAACAATGTAGGCGGTGCAATTGGTGCCTCCCTATGTTTCAACGAAAGCCACTTCCACTATACTCAGACCTAAATAAAGTGTGTGTCAGCCTGCATACATGACGTGTGTAGCAGTTTTTCTCCACGGTTTGACCGTCGGTGCGTGTGTGCTGCAGGTGATCCAAATCCCGGGCCGACTGTTTCCCATACAGCTGCTGTACAGGCCCATCTCCGTGGTGGAGGCTGTGTCCAGGTGAGGCAAAGCCCCCCCCCCCCCCCGCATATCCCGGGAACATCTATGTGATAGAGTGAATTTAGTTATTTGGAAACGACTGCAGATATAATGCTGCTTGATAACCATGCCCCAATCTTACTGAAGTGCACAAAGGAATTATTCATGTCAGAAGCAGAAAACATTTATATCCGGGCTCCGACTTGCAATGCCCCCAATTATTGCTCTCGACATCCAGCATTCAAAAGGACAAATCCAACTGCGGCGCAGTTTCTCGGTCCGTCTGACGGCAGTCAGTGTCTGACGGCGGTCAGTGTCTGACGGACAGTGTATGACCATCAGTGTCTGACGGCGGTCAATGTCTGATTGTGGTCAGTGTCTGACGATGAGTGCCTGACGGCGGTCAGTGTCTGGTGGCGGTCAGTGTCTGACGGCGGTCAGTGTCTGGTGGCGGTCAGTGTCTGACGGCGGTCAGTGTCTGACGATCAGTGTCTGACGGCGGTCAGTGTCTGACGAGAGTCAGTGTCTGACGGCGGTCAGTGTCTGACGGCAGTCAGTGTCTGACGGCGGTCAGTGTCTGACGGCGGTCAGTGTCTGACGGCGGTCAGTGTCTGACTGACAGTGTCTGACGGTAGTCAGTGTCTGACGGTAGTCGTGTCTGACGGCGGTCAGTGTCTGACCGCGGTCAGTGTCTGACGGGCAGTGTCTGACGGGCAGTGTCTGACGGCGGTCAGTGTCTGACGGCGGTCAGTGTCTGACGGTAGTCAGTGTCTGACGGTAGTCAGTGTCTGACGGCGGTCAGTGTCTGACCGCGGTCAGTGTCTGACGGGCAGTGTCTGACGGGCAGTGTCTGACGGCGGTCAGTGTCTGACGGCGGTCAGTGTCTGACGGTAGTCAGTGTCTGACGGTAGTCAGTGTCTGACGGCGGTCAGTGTCTGACCGCGGTCAGTGTCTGACGGGCAGTGTCTGACGGGCAGTGTCTGACGCCGGTCAGTGTCTGACGCCGGTCAGTGTCTGACGCCGGTCGGTGTCTGACGGGCAGTGTCTGACGGGCAGTGTCTGACGGCGGTCAGTGTCTGACGGCGGTCAGTGTCTGACTGACAGTGTCTGACGGTAGTCAGTGTCTGACGGTAGTCAGTGTCTGACGGCGGTCAGTGTCTGACCGCGGTCAGTGTCTGACGGGCAGTGTCTGACGGGCAGTGTCTGACGCCGGTCAGTGTCTGACGCCGGTCAGTGTCTGACGCCGGTCGGTGTCTGACGGCGGTCGGTGTCCGGCAGCGGCGGCCGCCTCAACCCGGCGCCGTTCGTGCGCGTGCTCAGCCTGATCGACGAGCGGTACCCGGAGGGCGAGCGCGGCGACCTGCTGGTGTTCCTGAGCGGCGTGGCCGAGCTCACGGCCGTGGCGGACGCGTGTGCCGAGTACGCACAACAGAACGGCCGCTGGCTGGTGCTGCCGCTGCACAGTAGTCTGGCCGTCGCCGAGCAGGACAAGGTGCGGCCACGGCACTCGTCTCCGCCGTCGCCGTGGTGGCACACATCCGTGCTGGTCGGTCTGACGTGGGGGTGGTGTCACGTGATGTCAGTCTAACGTGGGTGCGGTGTCACGTGGTGTCAGTCTGACGTGGGTGCGGTGTCATGTGGTGTTAATCTGCCATGAGTGTGGTGGCGCGAATGATCAAAACTGGTTGAAGCACCCTAAAGCTCAAATAACTAACTAACTCATGTGCTATGGCTGCCATGGTGTGGTGTCGTGTGTCAATCTGCCGTAGGTGTGGTGTCATGTGGTGTCAGTCTGCCGTGGTGTCACGTGGTGTCAGTCTTCCGTGGGCGTGGTGTCATGTGCCAGTCTGCCGTGGCCGTGGTGTCATGTGCCAGTCTGCCGTGGGCGTGGTGTCATGTGGTGTCAGTGTGCCGTGAGTGTGGTGGCATGTGCTAATCTGCCGTGGGCGTGGTGTCATGTGCCAGTCTGCCGTGGGCGTGGTGTCATGTAGTGTCAGTCTGCCGTGAGTGTGGTGTCATGTGCTAGTCTGCCGTGGGCGTGGTGTCATGTAGTGTCAGTTTGCCGTGAGTGTGGTGGCATGTGCCAGTCTGCCGTGGGCGTGGTGTCATGTGGTGTCAGTTTGTCACGTGATCGGTCGCAGAACAGCACAGTGTAGGCCCGACTAACGAACCTCTAACCTGTGCGCCGATCGGAGTCATGTGACTTGTGATGTGACCTAACACGACCACCACTTGGAGTCATGTAACCTGACCTAACCCAGCCGCCGATCGGAGTCATGTGACTTGTGATGTGACCTAACACGACCACCACTTGGGTTATGTAATGACCTAACCCCGATTACCTGTGATGACTACCACGTGGAGTCATGTAACCTGACCTAACCCAGCCGCCGATCGGAGTCATGTGACTTGTGATGTGACCTAACACGACCACCACTTGAAGTCATGTAACCTGACCTAACCTAGCCGCCGATCGGAGTCATGTGACTTGTGATGTGACCTAACACGACCACCACTTGGAGTCATGTAACCTGACCTAACCCAGCCGCCGATCGGAGTCATGTGACTTGACTTGACCCGGCTGCCTTTCGGAGACATGCGACTTGGGACCTGATTTGACCCGGCCGCCGCTCTGAACCATGTGCCCTGTGACCTGAGCTGACGGTTGCCGCTCCTCGGAGCCATGTGAACTGACCTGATCTGGCCACCTCAGGTGTTTGCGCTGGCACCTGACGGCGTGCGCAAATGCATCGTGTCCACCAACATCGCGGAGACCTCGGTAACCATTGACGGCGTGCGCTTTGTCTGCGACTCCGGCAAGGTCAAGGAGATGAGCTACGACAGCACCACGCGCATGCAGCGACTGAAGGAGTTCTGGGTCAGCCAGGCTAGCGCTGAGCAGCGCAAGGGTCGGGCAGGTCAGCAATATTAGTCGGCTAGACACGGGGAAAGCGGCCCCATCCAGACTTCAATATCTTGTCTGCAGTGCTTTCCGCGATAACTAATTTTCGGACCTGCGATAACGATAAAACGATAAGAAAGGTTTGCGATAACGATAAACGATAAACGATAAAAAATTTTCACAAAATTAACAGCGATAGCGATAAAACGATAACGATAATTGTTTTTTTTTAACAGCGATAACGTCCAGAATATACGCGATTTTCAGTGGCACGGAGTCCGCCCCTGACCTATTTTCACGTCCAAAATCAAGGTCCAAAACAGAGTACAAATAGCATTAGTGTTTACAAGAAATGGACGCGTACAGATGCTGGTGTTGCATACCTGGCACCATGCAAACCCCAGCTGCCATGCAGCCCCGTCGCTGAGGGGCACTGATTCCGACTCACCAAGATGACCAAGCGCCGCAAAAGCGCAGTACACTCAGCGGCCGCTTGTACACTCAGCGCCGTGGACGCATTCAGTCCGCCGCTTTGTTGGATGATGGTTCGGTGCTTGAGACATCTGGCCCAGCTACAGACCAATTATAGGCTACTTTAACACATTGTCTTCAATAGGTACCTACTTATTGTATATCCCAATATTCGCCAATGTCCAAGACAACGCTTAGCACAGTGGAAGTACATATATTCTGTCACTCCGTAAGTACCGACATACCGGCGAAGTAATTATATTTTCGACGCAACCACTTTCGATAAACCCTCGTACGTCATGCGTAACGTCGTCTGTTTTGCGGCGCGAGGAATATGCTTTTGACAAACCCTCGTATGTCCATCGTCCCTACCAGTTCTTAAAGGTTTTATGTAAATAAGCCTCAATCAATAACTACAAAATCTTATTTCAAATTCTTTATACTGAGTAAACAATTTTATTTTTCAAACGATAATGAAATAATAAAATTATCTCAATTATGATTAACTTTGAAGATAGGCTAATATTAACTTGAAGATATGCATAGTTGCCAGATATGCGGGAGTGTAGAACAATGCCAGTTCTTAAAGGTTTTTTGAAAATAAGCCTCAATCAATAACTACATGTTATTTCAAGTTCTTTACACTGAGTACAGAATGCTTTTTCAAATGATAATGAAATAATCCAATTATCTCAATGACGATTAACTTTGAAAATAGGCTTATTTTAACCTGAAGATTTGGATAGTTGCCAGATATGCGGGAGTGGACCCCCCTGTGACTGACCTCTGCCCGGCCCGCCGCGCAAATTTATACCACCCGTCGGCCGTCTGACAGATCTGTGCACTTAGCAGATGGCAACAGGTTGCGCACACACACTGTCGCGCGGCATACACTGTCGATCGTCTTCCATTTTTCCATCATCCCGTTTTACATTTTATCGTTTATCGTTCATAATTTTTGGAACTTGCGATAAGTGGATGAGCGATAATTTTGAAAATTTAGCGATAAACGATAACGATAACCGATTTACTTAACAGCGATAATTATCGTTTATCGTTTATCGCTCATCCTATCGCATGCGGAAACCACTGCTTGTCTGCCTCATCGCTTGTCGCTTGTCGTTCTCTTCGTTGTTGTTTGATTTGTTTGATTTTTTAACAGTCGTTTCCGTTTTTCTGTCTGACTCCAGCATTAATATGAATATGATGGTTTCCCAAGTTCATTTGACACCAGATTGTCAGGAGTGGAAAGTTTTCCCGGGAAAGGTGGTCCAAGAGTTGAAAACTAAGGTTAAATTTGGATAAATAAAGAACATCATTGGAGCACATTGGTATCGCAAGCACTAACGAACATCATGGAGCAAGAATCCCTGTCTAGCCTACATCCCCTGGATCTAACTGTGCACATACCTGCGGCATGCTGGCGTATGACCTTAAGCAGCCCAATGCCCATATCTCAGCATGTCAGCATCTTCATCTTGGTGGAATGTATTGTGACGTATTTCTGTATAGTTATGTAGTACTATATACACCTGATAAAATTGGCATTGTGTGATATACTAGGCAGTTGCCCATGCACCCATTTCGCAGCAAGTCAGTGTATTTTCCTTGGGGGTATGTATAGGGCTTGTGCTTTAGACAGATTTGCACTTGCATACAATACAGGGCTATTCGGTTTATTAACAGTTCGTATATTCATTGGTGGTGCCATATGTGTTGCAGTTCAGAATTGCACACAAGAAGAAAAAGAGGGACACGTCCACACAACCACAGGCAATCATTGTAATTTTAGAGACTCGTACACCTTCCTAAACATAGTGTAGAGTAGTCGGTCTCGCTGGCTCGTGGATAGTCTAGAAGGCTCGCGTTGCGACAACTCCAGTTCCAAAGTACAGCGGGACTTTGCATTATATTTGAATTGATTGAAGAAACGGCAAAATTATACTCAAACGGCTCGCTCCAGCGTACGGTTAATAGACAACCGTAAAGCCGAAAGTGACAGGTACCGACAGCAATTTTAGCACGGGTCTGTCGGCACCAAAACTAGCGATTTCGACCTATTTTAGAGTTCCGACCGTTCTAGCGTCTCGCTACCTTCTGTCTTGACTGATCACAGGCACCCGTGAGCCGTCAGCTCCTTAAGTCTAGCTCCACCTCGCGGCGGGCGTGATTGGCTGGCACCTTAAGTGGTGTGCCCTGATGCGAGCCGCGGCCGGCGGCTATTGGCGAACCGTCCAGGCTCGGCCCATGACACATCATGGCTGTCGGGGTGAACGACTCAGGCAGGAGCGTAGCCCGACATTCCTGTTTTATCTAAATTGGATGCAGAGCCGGCACCATTCGGTTCATGTTCTGACATATCCCATAACACGACGATAAAATGTATCCGGCTGGCCGTCAACAGTGGCGGCTTTAGTCACTCGCGATACATAACGACATTCTTTACAGATGCGGGCCGACCGGCATAATTCTATCGAACTATGTTACAATAGAGAACTTACCTGTCCGTGATGAATAGTGACATCTTGAATGATCAAACACCTTTAGATCTCGGTTGCCTTAATCTTGCCAAAAATACCACCAGTCTTGTGAGTTTCTGACTGCAAAGAAAGACGCTGCACAGACTTCAACAATTGATGTGAATTTGGAATCTCAGGAAAAATGATGCAGGTCGGCAATACATTATTGGTGGTTTGCAATAATTGGACATGTGCCCTCGTTAGTGACAAGAAGTGAACAATTAGTGTTAAGCATGCGAGGAAATGGTTGAAAATTACTCCCTTGTTGAGTGTCACCTTCAGCCTAATTCGGGCAATGTTGGGACAGCGCAGTGTGGTGTGTGACGGCGGCATTGTGGTGTGTGGTGTGTGACGGCGACAGTGTGGTGTGTGACGTTGACAGTGTGGTGCAGCAGTGTGATGTGTGACGGCGTCAGTGTGGTATGTGATGGCGACAGTGTGGTGTGTGACGTTGACAGTGTGGTGCAGCAGTGTGGTGTGTGACGGCGACAGTGGTGTGTGACGGCGACAGTGTGCTGTGTGACGTTGACAGTGTGGTGTGTGACGGCGACAGTGTGGTGTGTGACGTTGACAGTGTGGTGTGTGACGTTGACAGTGTGGTGTGTGACGGCGACAGTGTGGTGTGTGACGGCGACAGTGTGGTGTGTGACGTTGACAGTGTGGTGCAGCAGTGTGGTGTGTGACGGCGACAGTGTGGTGTGTGACGTTGACAGTGTGGTGCAGCAGTGTGGTGTGTGACGGCGACAGTGTGGTGTGTGACGGCGACAGTGTGGTGTGTGACGGCGACAGTGTGGTGTGTGACGGCGACAGTGTGGTGTGTGACGGCGACAGTGTGGTGTGACGGCGACAGTGTGGCGTGTGACGGCGACAGTTTGGTGTGTGACGGCGACAGTGTGGTGTGTGACGGCGACAGTTTGGTGTGACGGCGACAGTTTGGCGTGACGACGACGGTGTGGTGTGTGACAGCGACAGTGTGGTGTGTGACGGCGACAGTGTGGTGTGTGACGGCGACAGTGTGGTGTGCGACGACGACGGTGTGGTGTGTGACGGCGACAGTGTGGTGTGTGACGGCGACAGTGTGGTGTGTGACGGCGACAGTTTGGTGTGACGGCGACAGTTTGGTGTGACGGCGACAGTTTGGTGTGACGGCGACAGTGTGGTGTGTGACGTTGACAGTGTGGTGTGTGACGGCGACAGTGTGGTGTGTGACGGCGACAGTGTGGTGTGACGGCGACAGTGTGGTGTGTGACGGCGACAGTGTGGTGAGTGGTGGCGACAGTGTGGTGTGTGATGGCGACAGTGTGGTGTGTGACGGCGACAGTGTGGTGTGTGACGGCGACAGTGTGGTGTGTGACGGCGACAGTGTGGTGTGTGACGGCGACAGTGTGGTATATGACGGCGACAGTATGGTTTGTGACGGCGACATTGTGGCGTGTGACGGCGACAGTGTGGTATGTGACGGCGACAGTGTGGTGTGTGACGGCGACAGTGTGGTGTGTGACGGCGACAGTGTGGTGTGTGACGGCGACAGTGTGGTGTGTGACGGCGACAGTGTGACGTGTGACGGCGACAGTGTGACGTGTGACGGCGACAGTGTGGTATGTGACGGCGACAGTGTGGTGTGTGACGGCGACAGTGTGGTGTGTGACGGCGACAGTGTGGCGTGTGACGGCGACAGTGTGACGTGTGACGGCGACAGTGTGGTATGTGACGGCGACAGTGTGGTGTGTGACGGCGACAGTATGGTGTGTGACGGCGACAGTGTGGTTTCAAGTGGCGGACGTTCACGCGACATTTGTCGTTGACCCGCTACTTCACCGTACGTTCGTCGCCGGCAGGCCGGACTGGCCCCGGCGTGTGTTTCCGCATGTTCTCCGAGGACGAGTACGACATGCTGGCCGCGTACTCGACGCCCGAGATTCAGCGGGTGCCGCTCGAGAGTCTGGTGCTGCAGATGGTCGTCATGGGGCTACCCGACCCGCGCCGCTTCCCCTTCCTCGACCGGCCGCCCGAACATAGTCTGGAGGAGGCTATCCGATCCCTGGTGCTGCAAGTGAGTAGCGCCCGAACAAACACCTGTCTGGATGGAGTTCTCCTGTCCCTGGTGCAGCAGGTCAGCAACCCTGGACACAGGCTTGTGTGAAGGAAGCTGTTCAGTCCCTGACTCAACAGGTCGTGCCTGTCGGGGCATTGGCGTAGTAGATCGGTGGTCCCCGAATGGCCTGTCTGGGGGAGGCTATCCAATCCATAGTGAAGCAGATCAGATGACGCTATAACGCCAGATACGGAAATTCAAGCACAGGCTCCACATGATGTACTGCAGAGGTTTTTCCATGCAGAAGGCATTGACTTAACATGATAGTTTTCGGGGCTCCCTTTGCGGCTCAAATTCGTGGTGGAAAAGCAAAAAATGTGTCAGATCATCATTTTCTGGACTTACAACAATGCGTGCTTGGAATGATGATATATATATATATATTTATGGATTTCAATATGTTGTCTGTCAGATTGTTATTGCCATCAGTTCGCTGGTCACAGTAAATTATAAAATCAGCGGATTCGCTGTGGCCGACGTTGGTGGGTGCGTGCGCAGATGTTTTGTTGACAGGCTTGTTTTGTGCGGCCAGGGCGCACTGACCGCCTCTGAGCACCTGACCCCACTGGGCCAGATGCTGAGTCAGCTGCCCGTCGACATCACCGTGGGCAAGATGCTGGTGCTGGGCTCAGTTCTGCACCAGATGGGACCAACGCTGTCGGCAGCGGCAGCGCTCAGCATCCAGTCGCCACTGACCAACCGCGCCTTCCGCGACCCCAACTGTCTGGTGAGAACTGGCCCCTCTGCCCCCAGGCTGTCTCGTGGGAATCGGGCCCTCTACCTTCCAGACTCTTTTGGGAGCCGGTCCTCTGTCGCCCAGACCTTTTGGTCTGTCGCCTAGACTGTCTGGAGAGAGCCGTGCCCTCTATCGCCCAGGCTGTGTGGTGACGACTGGCCCTTCTGCCGCTCAGACTGGTGAGAACCGTGCCCTCCGTCGTCCAGGTTCTCTGGTAAAAACCGCATATTCAATTGATGATTGACATCATGTTTCGTGACAGACCGTCCGCGAGTGTTGCATGCGATGTTGTAATATTCTGTCCATATTTGGGCGAATTAATGCACACATGTACGCAACATACACCGCACTCGTGACAAACCGCAACCGCATGCATTGTGTATGCTCTCTCAAAAGGCTGTACACGCCTGTCGATATCGCGTCGTTCCAGGCGAACCTGAAGCAGCTACACTGCAGTCACGGCGACCCGTTGACGTTGTTGGAGGCGTTCGTGAGCTGGCTGCAGGTCAAGATTCAAGGCAAGGTCAGGTCGCGCTCCTGGTGTTCGGATCGCGGTATAGAGGAGCAACGCTTCTACGAGCTGACAAAGCTGCGGAGGCAGTTTCTCACCATCATGGAGGTGGGTTGGTCGTGTGCCTGATCTTGGCCGGCTATCCGCCATCACTTCTATCCGTAAATGCAATAATTAGTGAACACTTAGATCGTGCCGTGCCATGGCAGTTGGCAATGTTTGTTTGTTTATTGGGTGGTTCTCGACGCACTTTATGCACGCTCACGGCAAATGGCGCCTCCCACACTGTTTCGCCGGTGGGCCGCGGGATTGGGAAATGTCCCGAGCGGTGCGAGTGTTGAACCCGGGACCTTTGGTACCCAGAGCTCAGCAGCTTAGCCACTCAGCCATCCCCGTCCCGCAGTTGGCAATGCCGCGGTGGTCACGGCGCAGTGGCGTCCAGCATCTTCGTCGGATATGGATAATCCGACGACATATTTAGCCCAGTGCGAACGGAGGTCCTGAGCGTATATAAACCGGTAACGCCTGGCCTGGGCGTTACCGGTTTGGCGGTGGTAGCTAACCAGGCGGAGCCGGCGCAGTTGCGGTCAGTGCCGGTCTGACCCTCTGTAGTGGCGGTGTGGGTGAGCAGCTAACTGACTGCGGTGGCGCCGCCAGGAGTCGCGTCTGCTGCCACGGCCGGCGCGCCTGCTCAGCTCGGCAGACCGCGTGCGGCGGCACGGCGAGCTGGCGCAGCTGCGCGCGGCGCGGCGCCAGCTGCGCCAGCAGCGGCCGCAACAGCGTCGACTCGGCCGCCCGCACACGGCCGCCGACCAGGAGCCGGCCGACGACATCTCCGACATCGACTTCAGGATGCGCTCCGACGACCGCGAGCTGCAGGTGCGTCCACCAGGGGCGCCGGCACCTGGCGTCCGGCTGTCGCTCCGGCGAAGGTGCATGCACGAGGAAGGCGGTTATTCGGCTAAATGATCATGCTTTGGTCGAAGCGCCCTTGAACTCTAATAACTGATTCGAGGAAGGCAGTCAGTTAGCGAGCATGGCTGTGGGCGGCCACCGACGCCGAAGTGTCAGTACGGAAGTGTCAGTAGCGGTAGCAGCAGTAGTGGCGGCGGTCAGTGCAGAGGCGAACACGTCGGCAACTCTTCCTCGTGCGCGAGTGGCAGGTTTGAGTGTTATCCCGAGCGCTGGCGAACGAGTAGATAGTTCAGAGATAGGATACTGGTCTCGCAATCAGAAAGTTATGCATTCGAGTTCCAACTGCTCTTCACCTACCACCGATCCACGTGAGAGATTGGCGACGCTATGTGATCAAAGCAGTCCGATGCGTCGTAAAGACAATAGCGAGCGCATGTTGGGTGCATTGTGCCGATATGTGTGGCGGGTGACCCTGTGACCTTGTGATGGTTGACTGGTGAGTTCGAATGAAGCTCTCCTGTTCGAGGATTCGGCCTCACTGAGTATCCGGGCATCGCCGACTCTTATAGGAGTCTCGTCTCTATTGCTTGTTCGCTTCTCATGTATTGAAACTGATATAATGCTTCGCTGCATATGAAACGAAGCTCAATGCTGTTGCTGCTGTCTGACAGATTCCGGAATGGCTGTTATATAAATGAATATGTTGCACACGATGTGACCGATGCGACTAATAGCGTGCGTTTATTTGGATAGGCAACTAAAATGTACTGTCCGAATGAAAATCAAGTTCATTACCGCAGCATTCATGTAGCCAAGTGTCATGTGCCCATGTAGTCCTAAATTGATAGTTGTAAATTACTAGGTGTATGTCTCAAGATATTTAAGACTCCAGAAGCTTTTATTTCGATTACATAGATGTCAATTTACTTTATGCTGATTTTCATCTTGCCAATATTGCGCAAAAAGCGAAGACCTTGTTTTATCACGTGTGTGTGTGTGTGTCTGTGTCTGTGTATGTGTCTGTGTATGTGTCTGTATGTGTATGTGTCTGTGTCTGTCTGTGTCTGTGGGTGTGGGCGTGGGTGTGTGCCAAATGCCAGTTGCGGTCTGGTCGGTCTGTTGCTTAATGACACCACAATTTCCTAACTACCAAATTTTCCTTCTGTCTCCAGGAGCTTTTGAAAGATAGCAAGTTGTCGTCATACCAGGACCAGACACTGCTCAAGATCATCATGTGCAGTGGGCTCTATCCCAATTTCGCATTACCTGATCTGCACAACAGCTACAAGGTGAGGTGAAATATTGCATACACAATCTGAACCCCATCTTTGCATAATTATGCGCGTTTCAGTACGTACACATATTTAAGGTGGCCACACTCAATGTGTGCCGTTACTTGCCTTTTCTTCACCTGCTGAGTCACACAGATGCAGCCTGTAATGGTCCCCACGGAAAATGACGTCCAGCAGGGCGTTTTCAGTCCAGACATTTTCACAAATTATTTGATATTTTGCATTACGTATACATTCCTACATTGCATTTTGGCATCACCATTAGAGGCCATTAACAGCTGTGGGCGCAACATGGCCTCGTCTACTTTCCCCCGAACCCAATTCATCATCATTATCACTAGGGAGGCTGGATGTTACATTTAGCATTCTCCCCCCCCCCCCCTCTTCACTTGTCATTTTTAATAGTTTTCCTTAAGTTTTCCTTAATAGTTGCCTTTCCCCAATATGGCTCATTTCGCGTGCAAGCTCACTTCTCGTGGGAGTCATGTTAGCTAATGTATTGCTGCTGTCATTATGTTGCACTGTTGCAAATGTTGCCAACATGTTCCTCTGTTGTATGTTGTAGTCCGGTGCCGACATTGTGTTCCTCTGCTACAGTCCGGTGCAGACATGGTGTTCCCCTGTTGCAGTCCGGTACCGACATGGTGTTCCTCTGTTGCAGTCCGGTGCCGACATGGTGTTCCCCTGTTACAGTCCGGTGCTGACATGGTGTTCCCATGTTGCAGTCCAGTGCCGACATGGTGTTCCTCTGTTACAGTCCGGTGCCGACATGGTGTTCCCTGTTGCAGTCCGGTACGGGCATGGTATTCCTCTGTTGCAGTCCGGTGCCGACATGGTGGTCCCCTGTCGCAGTCCGGTGCCGACATGGTGTTCCCCTGTTACAGTCCGGTGCTGACATGGTGTTCCTCTGTCGTAGTTCGGTGCCGACATTGTGTTCCTCTGCTACAGTCCGGTGCAGACATGGTGTTCTCCTGTTACAGTCCGGTGCAGACATGGTGTTCCCATGCTGCAGTTCGGTGCCGACATGGTGTTCCTCTGTTGCAGTCCGGTGCCGACATGGTGTTCCACTGTCCCAGTAAGCCGTTCGTGGTGCTGCACCCCAATTCGGTGTTGGCCTTCTCGCCCGAGGTGCTGCAGATCGACGACAGTGACGTGGTGGTGACGTCACGGCGACGACCTCCGCGCCACAGCGTGTGCAGTAACCGTCACCAGATGCTGGCGTTCGTGTGAGTGACGTGGTGGTGACGTCACGGCCGTACCCTCCGCGCCACAGCGTGTGCAGTAACCGCCGCCAGATGCTGGCGTTCGTGTGAGTGGTCACCATCGCGCGTGGTGCCATTACATTTGCATCGATTACATTTAATTTCCGTTCCTTTTCATTTGGCGCCTTCGCATTATGCCGTTGTTTTCCTGTGTCTAATCGTTCACGTGTGTCTGTAGCACCCCACCCCACCCCCTCAGTCGTGATGGGTGTCTCGCGACTTCCATCTTACAATGCTAAGCACTAGAATCTGTATCCTGCAATGTAGTCGACTGCTCTGGTTCGTGGACGGGTCGAGCCAATCGAGTTTAGTGGCAGGGAGGTCACGCCCACATGACGCGACTCATGCGGATGCTTTGCTTTTGACCCTAGTTCCAACGTTCTGAAAATGAGACCGGCACTGCCCCACCCCCGCAACCCGACACGGTGGATCGGTCCCGCGTTGGGTCGCTCACCTCTGGCCGCAGCGCTGACCCGACCCGACGTTTTGTGCGCGACAGGTCACTGCTGGAGACGTCCAAGCCGTACGTGACGGGCGTGACTCGAGTGCCGGCCCTGCAGGTGTCGCTGCTCTTCAGCAACACCATCGACACGGACGTCACCTTCAGCACGTGCGTGGCGCTGCTGCTGCAGCGGCGGTGGCCGGCGTGTGTCGCCGCGCCGCCTGGCTGCGTGACGGGCTGTGTGGTGACGTCTCGGCCGGGACAGCCAGGCGCCTGCGGCGTCCAGCCGCACATCTAGTCCGGCTGGTGGCGTTGTTGTGCCTGGCCAGCAGTTGTGTGCGTTATGGCGACGCTAGGCGACTGGTGTAAACCAGAGGTCCATAGCTGTTGATGGCAAATGGAGAGGGAAGTGTTTGCCGTTTGTTCAGAAACTGGAAATGTTCCACCTGGTACGTCGGCTCAGACCAAAATTTTCATGACGAGTCGTCCTGGTATGCTCTAAATCAACCAGCCCCCGGGGGTGCTCCGGTTGGCTCTCGACCAATCAGCGGCCAGAGGTTGCTGGGTCCGAGCCGTCACGGTCGACCCCACCAATCAGCGGCCAGAGGTCGCTGGGTCCGAGCCGTCACGGTCGACCCCACCAATCAGCGGCCAGAGGTCGCTGGGTCCGAGCCGTCACGGTCGACCCCACCAATCCGCGGTGGGGAGTGGTTGGCTCGAGCCGTCGCGGCTCGTGCGCGTTGTTGACGCCTCGGGTCCAGCTGATCTGGTCCGTGCAGGGAGCTGCCGAAGCCCAGCTGTGATGGCCCGTTGACGTCGTGTGACACCTCTGTTTCGTGCCAGCAACCTGTGCTCTATGCCTGTAATGCCGATGTGATAATTGTGTTCTATGTGGGCAGTTTGTGCAGTATTACATCTGCAATGGTTGTGTCCCATGTTCGTAGTCTGTGCTATAATGCCTGTATGATGGTTGTGTTCGGTCTCCACGGTATGTGCTGTAATACCTGCGTGATGGTTGTGTATGTCTCCACAGCATGTGCTGTAATGCTTGTATGATGGTTGTTATGGTTGATGGTTGTCTCCGCAGTCTGTGCTGTGACCAGTGGGTGGAGTTTCTGCTGCGGAGTATGTCCGACGCCCAGCAGCTGGTCGCCCGGGCCATCACACTACGCCAGTGGTGGTCCCAACTACTCCGTGTGACCCTCAATAGTGAGTACCCGTACAACTATTGCATAGTCCGCCGCCACCCCCTCATGAGTTCACAATATTTTTCCATGACGTTCATTTCTTTCTGGGCATCAGTGCAGATAAATATGTATCCGTTATGCCTCCCTCGGCGTCGCATGTGACAGCGTGAACGGTCCATGCCGCTCAGCTGCTGTGTGTGTGGGGGGGGGGTTGCTCGTGTTGCCGCTCTCGGCGGACCATGGCTCTGAATAGCAACATGTGTCAATTTTCAGTTGTGTAATGGAAAGGAAAAAAACATGTTAATATTTTTGTACGCCGATTTTCTACACAACAGGACTCCTGGTGTGAAGAGGGTTGGTCCCTTTTCCTTTCCTCCTCTTCATTGAAACAAAATGTCAGATGGAATCCATGTTAAATGTGATCTCACTTTTGCTGGCAGATCTGGACTCTGACCAGCTACACGAGTCGGACGAAGAGGCGGCACTGCGAGGCCGCCTGGTGACCGCGCTCTCCGAGTATCTGCACACGGACGTGTTCTACTCGTACCGCCGCCTGGTGCCGGCCGATCTGAGCGCCATCTACACCGACTCGGGTCGGCTAGAAGAGGCGGCTGGTGGCGACACCTGCACCGACTCGGGTGGCCTGGAGGAGGCGGCGGGTGTTCCGGGCCAACCCCAGCTGCCGCACTACCTGCGATACGACACGTGGGTCACTGGTAGCGGATGTCGCGTCGACAGCGCATCTTGTGATTTTCGGTGTGGTTTTCGACTATATAATTTATACACACATACACACACACACACCCATATATATGTATATATATATATATATATGTGTGTGTGTGTGTGTGTGTGTGTGTGTGTGCGTGCGTGCGTGCGTGCGTGCGTGCGTGCACTTGTAATTGGTGTATACCGAGGCCGTTTTCTGTTTGCACACCTGGGAACCGAGGACGTTGGGTGTATACCGAGGACGTTTTTGACGTCCTCGGTATTCAAACTTCGTCTGAAGCATTGTCAGATGCTTACCAGTCTCCTGCCGGGTTTTCTCGTTATCCTCGGTTTTCACCATATTTGTGACCGTGTGTGTCTAGCAAGTGTGTGTGTGTGTACTCTGCAGAGAAAGTGTGAGCAAGCTGAAAGATTTAGTGATGATCGAATTCATGGTGTGGGACGAATGAGTACTTCCTTCGGTACTTGCTACTTGTCATATGGAAATGCAATTAAATTGAATTAAATTTTGGACGAGATGCAACAAAATGAAATTGTACTACATTATTTGTAGTTTTAGCTCAAATACCATGCACTTACAAAATATAAATACAGTTGGGTCGTGTGCCCACGACGGGGACAAAGTACAGGCTTGAACGTAGCTCTGTCCACCTCTACACCGGATTGGCGGACGCGACAAGGTCGTGTTTGCAGCGAGGTGCACGGCGCGATCGTGGTTCCAGCTTACTCAAGTCAGGACAGTATTTGGACAGAATTGAAAGGTGAGTGTTGTTTAGGTGAAACCAACGTAATGTGTTGATGTATTCGGCATTTGCATTATGCCAGTAGATTCCATGATAGTGGGAGGGGCGGAGTTTTGTGTCTATTTGTGGCTGTTCAACCACCATCATGGGCTTCATTATATTAGGCCTCTTCCGGTAAGGAAGATTCTGCCTCCTTGTAGTTTTACGCCTGTTGTTGCGTACCTTGGTGTGAGAGCATGGAATTCGGTGAATATTCATGTCTTCCTTACCGCTACATCGTGCCGAAATTTTAATTTCGTAACTATATCGCAGGCGGCTCCAGGAGTGGATTCTGGAAGGCACTTCTGACATACTATTGGAAAGCTTAGGAAGAGGAAGTGCATTTGTATATTCTTAGGCTAATTTCACAAACAGCACGAGCGGTGTATTCACACCGAATTTGGCGTGAATACACCTTTAGGTAGCCTTCAAGTATTACCCCTCACACGTTCTTTATATCAACAAGGTATTTAAGTCATTGTTAGCTGACTGCCGGTCAGTTGTTGGTTACTTAAATATTAAATAAGATTAAATGTAAGCAATTAAATGGATATTATGCAATTTAATATAATCAAATAAGATTGCCTAAAGGTGTATTAACACCAAATTCGGTGTGATTACACATCTTGTGATGTAAGTGAAATTGGCCTCTGGTTGTTCAGCGACCATAATTTGTAATGCAACTGTTCATACCACCTTACTTATCTGCTGAAATGCTTATTTTGAGCCTAATATGTCAATGGCGGATCCAAGGGATCCCATAATTGGCGCAATATGTTTTTTTTAATAAAGCAGTATCAATTACATTAACATCAAATGATGGCGGAGTGGCCCAGGTCCTTATGTTCGGAACATATTTCATAGCATTATGAATGTGGATGCTAAAGCCACATTCAGTCAAAGCAATCCACGGCAGTTAGAGGCGCAGACAAGGCGGCACCACCTCTGCACCCATTAGCACTAAACAATACACCCTATGAAGCGATATGTTGAGATTTTCACCACGCGAAACCATACATTTTCAGAGCGCTCTGCGCCGGAAGCTTTCAGCACGTTATTTTTTTTTTTTTTTTTTTTGGGGGGGGGGGATTCGCCCCGTCCCTTGGGAAAATCTTGACTGCGCCACTGTGAGCAGTTGTTATTTTTCTCGTCATATGGGATTCGAGGGTTAGGTCTTTGGATAGAGGGTTTTGTAACAATAACTCAGCTAGGCAGACTCTAAAATGTTTCTCGAGAGCCTAAGCTAATGATATTGATAATCCAGGAGCATATCCAGGGAGGTTAAGGGGATCATGTCTCCCCCACCAATTTTGAATGAAGATTTGCACTAGAATGAAATTTTCTGGAAATCTAAGAACATTTTATGAGATATATTGTCTTAAGCAGACCCGAAGCATGTTCATGTCTAATGAGGTTTCTTCCAAATCGGATATTTGTAATTGCTCCCCATGCAAGACTTCTAGATCGGCGGCCTCTGTGGGTGTTAGGCTAGAAGGGGAGTAGAGTATTAGCATTAGGCTAGAGGGGATTCGGATTGTAGAGTAGTGGTATGTGTGTTATAACAGTATCAGTCATTGCAGAAGTTAACGATGTAAGCAGTGGTAGGTCGGAGAAAACTGCAGAAGCATGCAAGACCCTGAGTGGCAGCATAGTTGACACTGGGACTAGATGTATGGTGACATGATTCCTTCAATCCTCCAATCCTCCAATGGTGGGAGCGAGTACCGAGTGGTACTCAAGGGCCTGGGGGTTAATGATGGGATAACTGGGCTTTGTCTGAAGGGGTTGACGTTCGTATACTTGCGGGGATGACTCTTGTGGCAAAGTAGACAGTACATTTTGATTTTGGTTGGATAGTATATTGATAGTAGATGCTCGCCTTAAATGGGCTTCATTTGATCTGAAAGTGAGTAGAGCTGCTAAACAGGGATACGGAGATAATTTTGTTCAGGGGCACCCAATCAAAACGCATCATGAAACAGAGGCTGCTTTTAGCGCGGAACATTCTGTTTTGGCCTTGTGAAAATCTCAAAATCGCTTCCAACTATTGTATTTGTTTGCTCCTAAGGACGGGGTGGGGCCGGGCCCGCGCTTGGCTGTGCCTTTGCTGCTAAATAGTAGGTGTGAGGAGCTCCTACGAAGCTTTCCTTGGTCAGGAGACTAGGCAGGTTGTGGGGGTGGGGTGGAAAAAGCGTAAGGCTAGCAAAGAAAAACATATATTGTCAGTCATGCTTTTACACAAATCTCAGAAGTGTTAGGAACAAGATTATGAAAATCAAATACGTGGCATCTGAGGAGCCTTTCCGGTTCTAATGGAGACCAGTCGGAGGGCAGGGCGATACCAACCACTCCCCCTGACATGCTTTCAGTTCCTATCATTTTGTTATTCCCATGCAGTAGCGTATTTGAAATCAGCCGAGAAGGCGGGGGTTGCCAACCCGAATTTTCGAAATGAAGACTGTTGAATGGGGGTAATATAGCATACAAAGATGATGCTAAAGAATAAAAAATTGCAACATGACCTAACCTAACCTAGCCTGGCATCCCATATCAGGATTTTTTTTCAATGGTAAAATACAAACAATCTTTCGTTCTTAAAAGCATCGATTTAAAAACCCAACGTAATTGAACCATTTTTGTAAAATTTCAAACCCAATTTAGAATATTTCCTAAATAAAAAATGATAACCTTACTAAGCCTAACCAATCCTGGCTCTTTTGTTTGCTTCATGGAGGTAAAATGTATGGAAGCTTACCTCGTGAATACCCTAAAGCGCAATAATACCGATTGCCTTCCCAATGTTACAATGCTATACCCCTGAAGGGAACTTCTCCTGCATACTTCAAGGGCATTTTGAAGTTGGCAGCAAAAATAGAATGAAAAAGTATGTAGGTACTTAACGAGGGGGATTATGCTTTGCATTCACTCATTCTGCCCTAGAGAGGTTTTCTGGGCGACATCTGCACTGCAGTTGTGGAACTATCCACATTTTCAGGCATCTATGCGAGGCAAACTTGACCCCGTACACCAGGCCCCCCAACAGTTGCCCCGTGCGCCATGCATGCCACTGCTGAATGCACAATATGCATGTCCTTGCCGTGACTGTTTCGGTGCGTAGTCTCTTCTGGAAGAAGAACAACTCACTTTCTGCCGCTCAGAATTTATGCCTGCGCTGCGCTCAGCCCACTTCCGGTGTAGGTTATGGCCACTGTCAGTGACACTAATACCTATGAGTCACCCGACGTGCTCTTGATTCGACAGATACCTAACCAATCAACTAATCATATTAGTTGCTTTGTTGGCTGAGACGGCAGCCCAGCATCCCCCTTCAGTTTCCCACTAGCAGCCCACTCGTCACCCCACCGCTCGGGGTCATGGGTCAGGGCTCTGCAGACGACACCTAACACCTCAGAACTATCAGTACAACTCTGTTGGGCCCACGTCGGCCTGATGCGACACTCCTGGCCGACCCCACATAGCACGTCTTACCAAATTATGAACTACGGGTCTCATATGTCAGCGTTTCGCAGCACAGGGAGTCACTGGACTCAAAGACCCCATATTAACACGCGCACTGGAGGGGGAGGCGAAATCCGCCCACCCCTCCGGTTTTTCGCAAATAACTGCAGATTTTACCGGTCGATATGCGCGATTTTCTGCGTACCTGCTTAGAAATGAACAATGAGTCGCTTAAAGCAATAAAAATGGAAATCGGCCGATTTTTTTTTTTCAAGTTAGGGACCGTTAAAGTAAAACAATTATAGCGCCAGACCACAAAAATCAGCGCTGATGCGCTTCCCGTATACTCGCAAAGGGGAAGTGTTCTTGGCAACACTAGCGAGTTGTTTGATGTATATTTGTATGCTATATAGCTTCAAAGTCATGTTAGGTGACCGAGGTCAAGTCAGGTCAAGTTCATGACAGGTTAATGGAACCAAACTTGATCAACTGGAATGTTGTCATAAATGCATTACTGTTTGTAATTTGTACTGTTTGTCATTGCGTTTCCATATTTTATTCATGTACTTTTCCATACTTTATTCATGCACTTCACTCCTTTCTTCACGAAGCCGATTGCTCCGAGCTTCCCGACGGAGCAGTCGGGCGGGCGGCCCGGTTCCGGTAACTGGAACAGGTAACTGACCTGACAAAGTGGTACTACATAGGTGACCTGAGGTCAAATGTTGGGTCTAGCATCTGCATTGCATCATTAGTAATGTCCAAAACATCACGGATGCCCATTTTGAGGCATTTAAACACAAACACAGCGATTCATAACGATGACAAGCCAAGCCACACAAAACCAGCAAATTTTGCCAATTTGACCTCATTTGACCTTGAAGATATTGACCTAAGGTCATGAAATTTGCACACAATAGAGTTCACTACCGTACCCAATCCACCATGTGAATTTCGTTCCTCCAGCTTTCCTAGGAGCCGAGATCTTAGGGGGGGGGCGGGGCGGAATCCGCCCCCCCTCCGGTGCGCATAATTTTCAGAGGCCCTCCAGGGCGCGTGTTAAATGATTTAAAAAAACATAATTCATGATATGACAATCCCATGAAACATAATTTTGCAATAGTTTCACAGCGAAGGAAACAATTTCGTCAGTTAATCATATACACCTGGTTTCAAAGGTTCAAAGGTTATTGCTCTAGGATAGTGCTTAACGACAATCCAACTGTTGCAGGTGACCGCGGCTCTCGACGGCGGCACCGGTCGGGGGGGGTACAGGCGGTCTTCGAGTACAGTCGACTTGTCCTAGCCGTGTGGGACGAATGAGCACGCATCTGTCCACCGAGCTGGGCCCGAGACCGAGCACCGACCGTGCCACCTGTGGGGCACGTGCCTGAGCAACATGTTGTAAGACACGTGCCGGCGCGGCCAGTCTGGCCGACACGTGCTGCAGTTTATTTAATCAAGAACTGTAAGTGACTGCTACGTTTTGGATGTGTCTTGTTGTAATACATGAAATATTGCTCAAAGCCGTCTGACAACCGTACTTGTGCCCCACAAGTATATTACTGAATTTCCGAAAAGTTTACCTTCGGCGTAACCTTGTGGAGCGCCTAATTGCCTTTTAACCGGAAAATACCCTTTTTCTCATAACCTCATCTAATGCGTTGACTTTATGGGTGGACGTTCCCTCCCAATTCCCTCGACTCCACACATACCAAACGTTAAATACAATGTGTACACTGGGGAAGGATATGCTGGTGAATGTACCCTCCTACGCATTGCTATTCACCTGGCCTTCCTTCATCCAGTGAGAATGCTATGCCCTGCCCTTTACTCCAACCCTGCTCATGGTCCGACACCAACTTTTCAGTTCAGTTCGGAAGCGACGAAATTTCAATTTATTTCGGTGTCGAGGCCCCAGGTGTTACCATCAGTCCTCATCTGAAATGGGACAAGCACATCCCCACAATCGTTCAACGATGTTGCATGCTATTTGTCGGCCTGGCTAGAATGTGCCACAGGGTGCCAAAGGCACAAAGCGCATGCTCATCGAAGCGACAATCTTTCGGCATGCTCGATACTGCATCGGTGTCCGGGGAAGCTGCACTGCGGCGTAGAAAAACCAAAGGCCATCAATGTTAGTGCTCGTATCATGAGTGGCTTAGGCCGACGTGAACATGTGACATCGGTGTTGCGAGAGTTGGGATGGAGACGAGTTGATAGCGTACTCAAAAGACATGCCCTTGCGTTGATGCGCTAGCTCCTGACGACACCAAATGCCAAGTCATAAAGGCTTAATAAGAGCCACCACAGGGGTCCATCTGGGTTAAGCCTGTCTGGAAAAGGTACTAAAAATGTACATACTCTCACCCTAATCAATCCCTTATCTCAAGTTCCTAGGAAGCTATATATCACAGCCTATCTAACACCAATTCACTTGCTATTGCATAACACACTCCCCTTGTGCTACCATAGACAATCTCATCAGTATCACATCCCGAAGGAAGGTGCTGAATCCACTGCTAGGTACACCCTATATAAAGTTATAAAGCGCCCAGACTCAATAAGAGACCCAATGGCCCATCCAGTTCAGTCTGCAAATGGAAGATAATTTAAACCTGAAATGAGCAGGTCTTGCTGCAGAAAGACCTAGACGAGCTTGTGAAGTGGTCAGAAAAATGGCAAATTAAATTTAATTTTGATAAGTGCAAAATCATGCATGTAGGTAGGCAGCATATCAAGGCTCCATACTTGATGGGTGGCCAAGTATTATCTGTGCCTCAGCAGGAGAAGGACTTAGGTGTTATTTTGAACACAAAATTGGGGGCATCAGAACAGACCAAAGAAGCCAGGAAGAAGGCACTAAGAATGCTTGGGGCAATAAATAGGAATGTATCATACAAAAGTGAGGAAGTCATCAGGAAGCTTTACTGTGCATATGTCAGGCCACATCTGGAATATTGCGTCCAAGCTTGGTCCCCTAGTTATGAAAAAGATTGTTGGCGGTCAGAGAGAGTATAAAAGAGGGCAACAAAAATGGTGAATGGTATAGGCAACCTGGTATATGAGGAAAGATTGAAGAAACTGAATATGTTTTCACTTAGATATGCAAGGCTGAGAGGAGATCTAATCGAGGTCTTTAAATTTGTTCATGGTCAGGAACAGGGTTATCTCAGGGAACTGTTTGAATTTAACAGAAATGATGCAATTCGAGGTCATAGATTCAAAATTAAAGTTAATCACAGCAGGACAAGGCTAAGACAGTCCTTCTTCACCAACAGGGTAGTAGAACACTGGAACCAGCTGCCAGAAACCATTGTCAGTAGCAACACACTGAACATCTTTAAGAACAGCATAGACAATCGTTATAAGAATAGGGGGGTTGTTTTTCTGTATTCCAGGGAGAGTTGATCAACACATTTGGTGGACAACTGGTTCAGTGAACAGAGTGCAACCAAGAAGGGCCCTTGTGGCTCCTATTTGCACTGATCTTTTATGTCTTTATGTCTTTATCTCTAAATCTAGTAAAAAGACCCTCCACAACCATCCCACATCCCGAAGAACCAGTCCTCTAACATCCCACACACCCATCAATGCCCATCCACCCAAACTTTCCAGCCCTATTCCCCCGATCTCCCTCAACACATGTGGATTGCATGCCCTATCAATAATCCTCAAACTACATCCATGCCCGCTTAAAGGGGTCTGTGCCATGCACACCTACTTAACATGCATCTCTTCCCATCCATCACAAATTAGAACTGAAAAACAAGATTTTCCTGTCTAAAAAATTTATCCACCCTACTTTTAAATACATTCGATGAGGAACTGCCTACAACATCAGCAGGCAGCCCATTCCACTGATCAACAACCCTTTGACTGAAGACCTGTTGTCGCTTAACTGTCCGACACCTTAACTTGTCTAACCTGAATTGATGACCCCTATGTGATACTCTAAGCTGAAGAGCGTCATTTAAATTGACCTGATCTAGTCCCTTAGCAATTTTGTACATTTCAATCATGTCCCCCCCCCCCCTAGTCTCCTATACTTGAGTGAGTACATATCTAATGTCACAAGCCTTTCTCTATATTATAATTACCTATTCTATTGATGAGTCTAGTTGCTTTGCGCTGCACTGTCTCTAACTTGTCTGTCTTTTTCTAGGTAGGGGCTCCAAGCTTGTACAGAATATTCTAAGTGGGGTTGCACATATGTTAAGTACAGTTTTTTCATGACTTCCTTGCTTTTATACATTACTTGCATTGCATTACTTGCTGAGCATTCCTGAGCTAATTTGATTTCGGCCAGTCTTGTGGATGCCCTAACACACCTAACTTTATTTCTAGCTATTTTATATGATTTGAGGTTTACCTCAGAGTTAGCATATTTTAGTTTCTTGAATGCCTGTTTCTTTGACTCCAATAAATGCTTTACTTCCCCGGTCAGCCATGAAGGGTGCTTAACCCTGGTTAATCTAATTTGCCTATTTGGAATGAACCTATCCTGATCTTGAAATAGTTTATATTTTATCTCCACATTTCATAAGCATCTAAGCCTTTCAATAAGTCCTCCCAATTAATTTCATTCAGGAAGATCCTGAACTTCTTGTGATTCCCTTTAGCAAAATTTTTTATTAATGTCTTATTGGTTCCTACATTTCCAACATTCAATGAGAAACGTATAATGTTGTGATCACTATTACGCAAGGTCTCTCCTATGTTCACGTTTTGTACAAAATTTTCCTCATTAGTAAGCACAAGATCTAATATTTCATTTTCTCTTGTAGGTTCATGTATCATTTGAAAGAAGAAATTGTCCTCAAAACAATCCATGAAACTTCTTCCTGATATGTTTAGACCTATAGTTTTGCTTCCCAATCCTATTATGTTAAAATCCCCCAACAAAACAATTCTCTCCTGTGCTCTCCTACTTATTTCTTACTGCATCAACCTGTCCATGTTTTCATCCTGGTCTGGAGGTCTATAGAATGCCCCAATCCTAAATTTTGTTTCATTCTTCAGAATTATATCTAACCCCAACGATTATATTCCTTCATTATGTACACTATCATCTATGGAATGACATTTCATTACTTGTCTGACATACAAGAGTATACCTCTTCCTATCCTTGCCTTCATTTGATAAGCATGCATGTTGTAGCTTGTCAATTCAAATTCTTGCAAGTTGTCTCCAAAAATGCTTTCATAACCCTGCCTCTGTTATGCATACCAAATCTAGCTTTTCAGACAACATATATGCATGTAGTTCCCCAATTTTATTCCGAACACTTCTGGCATTAACCTAACACATGATAAACTATTCCTTCCCTTTCTTGCAATACTTCTCTCTTTATCAGCTACATCCCCCCATGACCTGCCTAGTCTCCCTGTTTCCTATTGAGAGCTTCCTGATACCTATTGCTGAGCAATTCAACTCCTCTCTTGCTCAAATGTAACCCATCCAATGCAAACATTTAAGTCCTCCCCCAAAAGTCCCCCCACAAATCCAAGAACCCCACCCCAAGTTCCTTGCAAATATTGGCCACCCTGATATTCAGCCCGATGGCCCTCGAGTACCACTATATGCTTGTGTTTACCATAGGGAGGATGGATGTTACCATCTTGCGTGGAAAGATCGTAGAACTCCGCGGTGTCCGCCAGCCATACACAGTCGACCAGAGAACTGCCGCCGGCTGAAGCTACCTCGTGTTCTGAAAGTTATCGCTCCGCAGCTTTCTATTTCGGGTCACAAACAGCTGAAATCCTGTCCCATCAGATGTTAGGCACCCATCAGATCATAGCAAACTAATGGTTGATGTGACCGCAGGGGGCATCACGCATGTTCGATGCATAGTAGGTACCGCAGTGCCGGGTCGAAGAACAAAGTGCCTGTTTTGTGCCCAGTATGTCGGTTCATGCGTGGTCGTACGAAAGCCAGCTTTGTATAATTGACGTGGATGCCATGAATCCATTTCATCCAGGCTCTGAATATACTCTTTCATCTCATCTCAGCTTTTCCTACATTGAACCCGATGCTTCACTTCCGTAAACACGAATGAGTAATGGAGCAACTAGCCTGAAACATGGCTGACATATTTATTAACTATGCACATCAAGGCGTATCTCTGTCCTAGTTGACTTATATACTACCGAGACAACTGCGACACCAAAACGAGCTTCGCTGTGGGCTTTAACTTGTTTGTCGTGTTATGGGTGGAGTGTTACCGGCGAATAGGTCCCTGTCAGGACATCAGGTCAGTAATCGCGACCTTAAATGAAATGTCGAGATAGGAGGCTACTCGGCTCAAGACGAGTAGCTCTCGTATCCTCGAGAGCGCTTACCCTGGGCCGGTAAGTGCTAACATAGAACCAAATGAGAAAGCACCCTTGAATGTTTTCAGGGCCTCTTGCAAGCAATAGCCGTGCATCCCTGAAGTACATGCAATATTCTGTCCTTCTGTCCTGCTTCAGAGGCCTTTTTTATTTCCTAGGAGGAGTTTTTTATCCATTTTGTGGGCCGCTTGTCGCATCCGGGAGCCATCGCTCCTATCTTATTGCCCTCTTATCTCGTCTTTGGGGCCTCCTTTCATCCGGGGCGGCCTCCTTTCCATTCTCCCGCCTTCTCTTCCAAAGTGAAGCTCAGGCACGCTTGGGAGCTCCTTTTCTCCTCTTGGGGCATTCTCTTAATTTAAGGGCTTTCTTTCAGTGGAATCTCAGTGGCATTTTTTCCCAAATCACGTGGGGGCTTTCCATGCCAGTATTGGGTCTCCTCTTCAACTATATGGCCTCCTTTCCTATCTCCAGGGCATCTCCTTCCAAATTATGGACGTCCTGCCACACCTCAGGAGCCTCTAGTCTAAGCTGGGTGGCTCTATGCTCGCCTTGGTGGCGAGCATAGGCGAGCATAGGCGAGCATCACATTTTGCGCAATGTGATCGCCTCTTATCTTCCAGTTGCTTTCTCTAGCAAATTAGGGGCCTCTTTCATGTCTCCGAGGGACTCGTCTCAATTCCTGGAGTCTTATTTCTCGTTTTAGATGTGTCCTTGCGCGTTGTGGGGCTGTCTCCCATATTCCATGGTCCTCCCTAATATTCTGGGCTTCCCCCCTACGTTCTGGGGGCCAGTTGCACTATTGTGGGCTTCTTCACATAAACCAGGAGTCTTCTCTATATTAGAGGCCTCCCCACGCCTCGAAGACCAGATTTATTATGGACAAGCTCTACTCGTCAGAGGCGCAACCAAGGGGACGGAGGCTTGACCCCGGTCCCTTAGTAAACAAAAATACACTAGATTAAGCAAGACAATTTTAGATTTTCACCATGCAAAACCAAAAATTTCAGCGCCTTCGCGCGCCCAAATCAGTCTACATTTCCTGATAGTAAAATTTTGGCCCGTCCAGTTTAAGAAAATCTTGGCTGTGTCGTTGCCACCCGTCTTGGGTCTTGGATCTTGGAACTCCATCTCCTATCGCACTGGCTACTTCTCTATCTCAGGGACCTTCTCTAGTTCTTTTGGGCCTCCTTGCCAGTTTTCGAGGTATTCTCTTCTGTTCAGCGGGCCTCCGAGACCGTCTTCAGGACCCTCATTAGGCCGTTGGACTTTTTCTCCTTGGGACCTCCGTTTCTAAATGAAATGCCTCCTCTCTCGTCTTTGGGACTCCTCCGTGTTTCGGACTACTACCCACCTGAAGGGTCACCTCATTACGTCCTGATGGACTCCTGCTCTCTCTTTCCCAGGGTCATTGCTTCCCATCTCTTCTGTCCTTTCCTGTCCCATTTCTGGAGCTTTGTGAGACTTCCTACAGAAACGAGCTCTGATTTTTATATATTATTAATTGTCTGGATAATGGCGATCCTCAGTGTGAAGCCTTTCTTCTAGAGAGCACTTCAACTTTTCTGTGCGTTTCCGGGACGGTGCCTCATCAGATGTCAGAGGGAAAACGCCGTCTTCCACAGGGTAATGGTGGCGACGTCCTGGTCCAGTGTGTCTAAATTCGCTCAGCTAGCCGTCAGGATGCAACGATAAATTATTTATGAATAGTTTGTTATAGCCAATTCAAATGTAACCGCAAGTAGCTGGTCCCTTCACGATATTTCTGTGTTTGGGAGATATTCTAATTTGAAATGAATTGACATAGTTTCCTCCACACTTATCATCGTGAATCTTGAACCGTTACTTCTCACCACAATCAGGCAACAGTAGTGTCGACAGAGCTGACATAGCAATGGCCGCGGGGCGAGGACCAGCACATCCCACACCAGGCGTAATTACATGCCTGCATATCCTACTAAAAATTCCCAAACAACTGTACGACTATCCGCTAAAATAGGGTTGTTTCTTTATTGGTTTTACGACACGTCGACCGTTCAGTCGATCTCTGACGCCGATTGGTCGCGGGCGAAGGGTAGCGACAGGCGAGACTCGAACCCACAATCTTTCGATTGTGAGACGAGCAACTAACCCCTAGACCACTCGTCCCCCCCCACACTAAAATAGGGCGTTTGTTACATATTGAAGTCAAATCCTTATCGAGCAAAGCACACATTCTACTCATATGAAGAAAACAAAACTGGGGATATGCTTTTCACGTTTCATGTTCCACGGACAGATGGCCGTTTTGGCTGGTGGCATACCCAGGATGGTATCCTGACAACGCCTGAGTTAATGAATGCCTCTCTGAAAGTCACATTAGAGAGCGTGGACATTGAGACTGAGAAAAGTGCAACTTGCATGCATGGGAATTAGTTCTCCGATGCTTTTCGGGCACTTTTCGGATAAAAGGGCACTTGTCATCGAAACGATAGATAGATCTAAACGAGCCACTTATCTAAGCCTTCCAGTGCTGTAAATACCCCACAATTTTCGCTCATCTGTGGCAAAGATCTAACAGGTTTTCAATTGGGTAAATTTCCTCGCTTTCATTTCCCCTCTCCTTCACGATTTTGAGCATTAGGCTACGAATACATGATGAACTCGAAATAGGACTTTTCTGAGACACATAAGACCGCACAGATACACTATTAGGATCAATAGCACACGTATTGTTTTCACATTTCAAATGATGTTGCCGTTGGTGACCATCAGGCAACGGTCCTCGGTGTACACGATTATCACGTATGGACACACATTGTCCTCGGTATTCACGATAAACATGTATGTGGACACATTGTCCTCGGAAATCACGATAAACGTGCATGGACACACATTGTCCTCGGTATTCACGATAAACATGTATGGACACACACCGTCCTCGGTTTTGCCGAAGTCCTCGGTAATTCAATCCACACTGGGAACCAACAATTTCATGTTTCCTCCCAAATTGACCCTCCATCTTACTCAGCAGATCATGCTCTATCACCGAGAAAAAATAGATGCTTCTCAGGTGGTAAATAAAGGGTTAGGCGTCAGACGCAATGTTAATGCGGACATCGGGGGGACCTCCAGTAAAGAAAGAAAACAGGTAGGTTCCTGATGACATTCAAGAACTCTGAAACATGCGCCCGAGACAAGCGCGCCAGGATGCTCACTAGTGTGCGCGCGAAGAATATAGTTACAATTTATGAGACTCTGTCTCCATAAAATATCGTGCGAAGTGCGTTTATGAAAGTTAGCTTGACTTCAGACGTCAATTGTATTGCCACTTACAGCGACATATTGCGCATATTCTTACTTTCCGTATTTCCTTCTCGAACTATTTTCAACCATAAACGGCCGGCCGCCGACGGCCCGCCGTTTATGGCGGGCTGTCCACGACAGCCCGCCATTCACAATATGGCGGGGCGCGGGATTCTTATACCCTGAATGTTAATGGGCCCCAACGCCAAAGTTACAGGCAGATTTTTATATTTGAAACGATAGGCGATGGGCCTGGCATGAGTTCTGCCACCATTAGAGTTGAGGCCGACAGATTTTCACGAAATTGTTTAAAATAATTACGCTTGTGGTCGTTGAAGGGAAAGAATGCATCTACAACCGTGAATTTCTCCTACACCATTTTGGCGTGGCAGAGCCGATGTTGCTTAGTATTGTTGAAGGGTGGAACTTTACTTTTTGTCGTGCCACCGCTCGGCGGCCCTACGGATCCTCTTGGCAGCAACCGTCGGCGCTTGACGTGCATCGAGCCATGCCAGAACGTCAATAATGTGGCAAAGCTTCATGTCAAAAGGTAAAAAGTTACAGGGTTAGATATTTATAAAAGTGGTCGAGTATGGCATCAGATGGTAGCTGATTTTATGTCGGTGTATTTGAGACCATTGGCAATTAATTCGCTAATGTAGAACATCAGATATACAATTAAAAGGAATACAATGTGATAATTTGACACACAAATCCTGGAATTGAGTGCAAAAATGACAGGGTTAGATATCTATAAAAGTAGTCGAATATGACATCAGAAGGCAGCGGATTTTATGCCGGTTTATTTAAGACCATTGGAAATTAATTCGGTAGTGTAGAACATCTGATATACATTTTAAAGGAATATAATGCGATAATTCGAGACATATATCCTGGAATTGAGTGCAGAAATGACAGGGTTAGATATCTATAAAAGTAGTCGAGTATGGCATCAGAAGGCAGTGGATTTTATGCCGGTTTATTTAAGACAATTGGAAGTTAATTCGGTAATGTGGAACATCTGATATACAATATAAAGTGATACAATGTGATAGTTTGGAACACAAATTCTGGAATTGAGTGCAAAAGTGACAGGGTTAAACCTTCATGGAGGTTATTCAAGGTGATATAAAAATGTAGCACGTTCGATTTTCGTTTAGTTAAGAACATTAGAAATTGTCAGGACGTCACACAGAAGATGTATGACACGTTTTTATCACAATATATTGAGTGGACAATTGCTTCCATTTCACTTTACGGGCAAAGTGACAGGGTGAATTGATTTGATAATAAAACGAACTACACATCATAAGAGAGCTTGTTTCAATATCGTTCCAACTGGACCATTGCGAATTACTTGCACCTCGTCTAGAAACCGGAATATAGCATTAATCAAAGCAAACCCACTCTGGTGGTGTTCCTTCACAAACCCACCACCAGAGCGGCGCCACCGGTATTATGTCTTAGGGGGGTCATAAGAGTAATCGGCGGACATTGGAGTTGGAAACGCGTCCGTCACCGGCCGTCGTCCAGCTTCGGGTCCCTCTTAAGTGCTAGGCTCCCTTCATGTCATCCACCTGCATGCTCCCACGGGTCACCGGACTGGCAAATTGAGGGCCTAGGTAATTATCCGGGGTCAAATTTTGGCAACCATGATTTCTGACAGCGAGATGCGTACACAGAGTTCCAACAGCTCCCACTGGTCCTTAAGTACCCATAGCTACTTCATGCATGCTCCCACATAATCCATTCATTTCCATCTTCCATTCCGAACATTCGCTCTCTACTAAAAGTATTGGCCCGATACTTTCCCTTCCAGTGGTAAATGCGCATTCAGCGAGTCTTACTCCCTGAGACAGTTGCTTTGGGCTTTTTAGCCCAAAGTTAAATGTTAATTACCCGTGCTTAGGTGCACAACTGTGACCGGCTGACGCGACACTGTTGGTTGGGAATGATATACTATTTACGTTACTGCCTTCAAGGCTCGATGGCACTGGGCTGCGACATTCGGTTAGTTTCTAATGGTTTTATGTCTGGGCTTTAGTAATAATGACCGACACACCTACACTTTAAATGAGTCAAAGCCTTGCCAGGGCTTACATGCTCGAACCTGCGATCGGCGGGCACCCCCACAGGTGGTCGTCCTGGGGCACAATTCGGTCGGAATGGCCCCCCTATCGTCTTTCTAACCTATCCTGCCCGGGGTCATGTAGGGAGACCCTCAAATCCCCTGCCTGTCCTATCCTTGGGGAGAGAGAGAGAGAGAGAGAGAGAGAGAGAGAGAGAGAGAGAGAGAGAGAGAGAGAGAGAGAGAGAGAGAGAGAGAGAGAGAGAGAGAGAGAGAGAGAGAGAGAGAGAGAGAGAGAGAGAGAGAGAGAGAGAGAGAGAGAGAGGGAGAGAAAGAGAGAAAGAGAGAGGGGGAGGTGGAGACACAGAAGGACAGGGTGACAGTGACAGTTCCCACCTTGTCGGTGTGCACATCTTATCCGCTGAGTGACGTGGGGTTCCACCAGATCTACGTTACTTTCAATCCCCCCTGGAAAGAATGGGGCTTCTTTGACTGTAGTGAGCCAGAAGACCTGCCCTCTTCATTTACGTCTTCCCGGAACCAAGTGTTTCCCCCGTCACCTAAACTCTTATTAGTAATGTGCGTGCGTAGTTATGTATTCATTTCTACCATTCATTTCTAAACTATAAACATTCACCTATCATGCACAGGAACCTTGAACCCATGCTCCATAATACCCTTGATCGTCACACACTTCGCTCCTCCCCTTTACCCTTCCCGAGGCTACCAATACCACCGCTGGCTGGGGCCATCACACACATACACAAAACGACCGGTGGCGGACGGGTCACATTTTGGGCACGATGGGTGAAGGATACTTCGCCACTCCCTGGTCTGGTTCACTCACATTTCGCGCTGTCAGCTTCGTTTTCGCTGTCTGGCAGGGGTGACCCAGTCGACCCGCACGCGAGCGAAATTCACAGTTTAACTCATCATTGTCGACATTCATTGCTCTTCACAAGCGGGTCGACTGCTCGCTAAGGCAGTGTGCTTCTGACCATCTTGGGTGGTCTGCCCACGACGACTGCCTTGGGTGGTGTGCCTCTGACGACGCTCTTGGGTGGTCTGTCTCCAACGACTGCCTTGGTTGGTGTGCCTCTGACGACGCTCTTGGGTGGTCTGTCTCCAACGACTGCCTTGGTTGGTGTGCCTCTGACGACGCTCTTGGGTGGTCTGTCCCCGGCGACTGCCTTGGGTGGTGTGCCTCTGATGACGCTCTTGGGTGGTCTGTCTCCGACGACTGCCTTGGGTGGTGTGTCTCCGACGACTGCCTTGGGTGGTGTGTCCACTTTCCCCGGGGTGGCGCTTATAAATGGCGCCGCCCCTGGGAGCGACCGGCCCCAGACGTCAGGCAACGCACGCCATCTCTTTGTGCCCCGTGGCCTGGCTGGTGGCTGATGGTGCCGGCTGGTGACGCTGGTGACTGATGACTGGTAACTGCTGGCCGCTGATTGGCGGTTGGCGGTTCCGGCTGTCCAGAGCGGTGGCTGCTTCTAGGCTACTGGAACAGGCTGATACCCTGTGGCTAGGCGGAAGTCATTGCTTGCATTGGCAGCAGCTACCAAGTGGCCGCTGTTGACAGGGTGTGGGCGTTTCGGCGACGAGTAGGCTTCGTGTTTGCGCTTGCTTTTCACAAATTTATCCGCACCTGCTACGGGTTTCCGGTCGCGGCGGCTGGATGTCTCGTGTCTTCGAGCCGCATGGCGATCGCATGCAACGCCGTATTACAAATGTAAGCCGCCTTACACTATTTACGTGTTTCCTACGAGTGTTTCGCGGTCATGCATTGCGAGTTGATGTGAGCGTTGGTGGTGTGGTGCCTACAGTGCTCCTGCTAGTTTTGTGGCATACAGATATTCAAATAGCAATTGAAGGAGTTCTGGGTGCTTGTCACCGAGACGCGATGGAAGCGATAGGGTGATCCCCTCTTTTTGGCAGAATGCCTTAAGTGGTTGTCTTTGAGAGCTAAAGATACTACCGTTTAGCAGGATGTGGCCTATGCTTAACGTGGTGTTGCAGGTGCCGCAGTGCGGTGTTGTATATTGGTCATCCTCTAATTGAGGCTGTGTTAGTTTTGTGCAACCGGTTCTAAGTCTAGTGAGGATGACCTTTTTTGTCGGTGAGATTGATTTTATGTGTTCCATGTACCTATTGTTGGTTTGATTGCGTGGGTGTGGTTGGATTTGTGTTGTGTTGTGTTGTGTTGTGTCCATTTGTTCTGTTGATGTTGACGATTGTGGCGTTGTAGGAGTGCTTTGCAATCGTTTACCGAATATTCCACGCCATGGTAAGTGTTCAATGTTAAGGCTTGCTTTGCGAGCCGATCTGCGTTTTTCGTTACCTGGGATGTTGGCGTGGCCCGGAATCCAGAGGAAGGAAAAGTTCATATTTACCTTATGGGCCAGTCGTGGGTGTGGACGTGGATTATCAATGAAGTGATGTGGACAGTCGTGGGTGTTGCTAATTGACTGGAGGATAGATATGGAGTCTGAGCAAATTACTACGTTTCTAGCTTTACGTCTCATGAGAATGGTGATAGCGACCAGAATGGCCATTGCTTCAGCGGAGTAGACGGAGAAGTTTTCCGGTAGACGCTTGGAAAGTCTGAGACCTGGTCCAGTGATACCGATGCCTACCTTTGCCTCGTGTTTCGACCCATCCTTGAATGCGACTGATTTGTGTTTGTTGTCATCGGCGAACTTGTGGAAGAGGCCAAGAATTTCCGCCGATGTGATAGTGGATTTCTTCTCCGAGAGCAAGTACTCGACCTTTGGTTGACTGAAAGTCCAGAATGGCCTAGTGGGCGGTCGAGTTGCAGTGGATGGCATTGCGAAGTTTAGATCTGAGAAAGCCGTGGAAATTTGAATGCTATATGGTGGAAGTTTGCGCGCAAATCGGCTCTTGTCGTATCTGTCAGGCGTAAAGCAGCGCTGTGCTGGATAATTTTTAATAGATTTGATTTTGATGTGGTAGCGGCACAGCTGTTGTGTCCTCCGGACGTGGAGGCGTGTTTGAGTCCACTAGAAGACTGGCTATCGGTGTGGTGCTGAGGGCACCTGTGGCCGCTCTGATGCAGCTGTTTTTGATGATTTCTAAATTTCAGCTCTGGCTTTCTGAAATGGTGGCAAAAATGGTTCTGTTGTATTCTAGGATGGGTCGTATGATTGATGTGTACAGTCGCAGTAGTGTTTTCCTGTCTCCGCCCCAGTCTGTGCCTGCAAGTGCACGTAGTATGTTGACGCGCTTTGCGCATCGCTTCGAGATGAAGGTGATGTGGGCGTTGAAACCGAGTTTTTCGTCTAAATGTACTCCTAAGAACTTGAAGCATTTCACCTGTTTGATGGGTTTGCCATCGATTTTAAGTAGAGTTTTGGGTGTTGGGCGGAGACAACTATATGTGACGTTGGACGATTTTTCAGCGGACAGGGTGAAGCCCCAAGTTTTGCACCACTTTGCAATGTGGTCCAGTCTTGCTTGAATGTTTTCTTTTTCAGCTTTAAGGAAGCATTGTGATGTTGTCCAAATGGCTATGTCGTCCGCGAAAAGTGAGTATTGAAGGTCAGTGTGGTCAGCAAGTATGTCGTTGATCATGATGATTAAGAGGCTCGGTGAGAGCACGCTCCCCTGAGCCAAGCCCTGCTCCTGTGTTGTGGTGTTTGATGTGACACTGCCGCATCAGTCCTTAAGGGTCCTGTCTCTAAGGAATTTGAGAATGAAGTGTGTCATGTGTCCGCGTAGGCCTATCTTGTGGAGTTTGTGTGGCAGTCCGGATTTGTGTACTCGGTCGAATGCGGCAGTGATGTCCAAGTAGGCAGCTACTGTTGTGCGTTTGATGCGTAGACCACTTTTTAAGTCATGCACTAATCTAATGAGATTGTCTGTAGTTGATTTTTGACGCTGGAAGCCGCACTGAAATTCGTTGAGCAGGTCGTTGTGTTCCAGAAATTTTCTTCAATCGTGTGTTGACTATGCGTTCGACTAACTTGCTAGCACAGCTATTAAGTGAGATGGGTCTATAACCTTTTGGGGTGGAGTAATCTTTGTGCGGTTTTAGCAATGGAATGACTACGCTCTCTGGCCAGGATGCGGGAAACGTGTCGCTTTTGTACAGTTCATTTATGGCCGCTAGTAGGTACGTTAGAGAGTTTTTGCTAAGTCGTTTAAGAAACTGGTAATGGATGTCGTCCGGCCCAACCGGCGTGGTTCCACACTTGCTGAGGGCAAGGTGTAATTCGTGCATAGTAAACACCTGATTGTATATTTCTCTATTGCTAGAGCTAAAATTTGCTTTGGAGGCAAGGCCGTCTAGAGCTCTTACTATAGTGGTGCCGTAGTTTCTGTTGCCAGATACGCTGGCGTAGTGTAGTTTAAAGTGGTCTACGACTTGTTGTGGGTCAGTGATTTGCTGTCCTTTCACCGTCAACTGGGAGAAGGGGCCTGGTGGTTGGCGTTTCAAGTTGAAACGCTTCATCAGGTCCCAGATTCTGCCGGTAGGGGTGAACCTATTGAATTGAGAGGCAAAAGACTGCCAACAGTTTTGTCGTGCTGTTCGAATTGTGTACCGGCAGTGTTTTTGAAATTGTCTGAATGCTGATAGGTGTACTTCGCACACGCATCTTATGAATTGTTTGTGGGCATGGCGCCGTGCGGCGATTGCCCTTTGACAGTCCGGGGTCCACCATAGCGTAGATGCCTTTTTCCTAGGTTTGTTACTTTTTGTAACTGAGTCTCGTGCTGCTGAGCTGATGGCCCTTAGGATTGTCCCGATCTTACTGGTCTCTGAAGTTGTTAGGCTGAGGTCCACCTGTTCCTCGAATTTAACCCAGTCCGCTCTTTTCAAGTTACAGCATTGTCTAAATAGCTTAGTGTGGTGGATAGCGTCCGTGCTGAGCCTAATCGTGATTGGGTACTGGTCGCTCAGCCCGGGAACGTCTGAAACTGACCAGTCAAAAAGTGAGCCAAGTCGTTGGGAGCAGAACGTTAAGTCAATGCAACTGTCTGATCCTCCTAAGGTCGGGCTGTAGCGGATGGCGGCCCCGGTGTTAAGAAGAACTAGGTTGTGGTCTGAAATAAACTTGTGAATTTCGCGACCTCTGTCGTCAGTCTGGTCGCTTCCCCAGGAGGGGTATTTAGCGTTAAAGTCTCCCATAATGAGAACTGGTGGAGGGGCCTGAAGCAGCAAGTCGCTCAGCTCCTGTGGTGTGGGGGTTTCAGCTGACGGCGAGATGTACAGTGAAATGACTATGGTTTGGCAATGGCCAATTTTGACGCTGACTGCTACGCAATTCAGGGAGGTATTTAACGTTACTCGACGGTGAGGTGTGCGGTTTGAAATGAGTATGGCTGCTCCCCATTTCCTATTTGGGTCGTTTACGTTGTCGACGTGCCAAGTGTAATCTGGGATTGTGTTCCAAGTGGAGTCAGAATCTCGAAAGTGAGTTTGTTGGAGCGCAGCTAGTAATGGTTTTTGTTGCAAGAATTCATATTTGAATGTTATGAACTTGCCTGGAAGGACTCCGGTGTTCCACTGCAGAAAAAGTCCTATTGTCGAACGCGCTTAGTGACTGTTGGTGTTCCTATACTGGGGTGGTGTCGGTGTCGAGTTGGGGAGAAAGGTTGAACCGGTGAACGGAGAGAGCGTTGGGAGGTGATCCAGGCAGGGGTGGTAGCCTGGACCTGGTCGCACGGGTTCTGAGAGGTGATTGGGTAGAGTGGCGGCGTGATTTGCGCTTGGGAGGCGCGGTGGGTTCGGGTGGGATTCGTTGGTCTGGAGTTGTGGGTTCGACGGGCTTTGAAGGAGTGGTAGGTTCAGTCTGAGTGCTGGCCTCAGACGAGGTTTTGAGTGGGTTTGGGTGGGTGTGCAGGAGGTGGTGGGAGGTTCGGTTTGGCAGGAGGTGGTGGCCGTGGACTTGAGGGTTGTCTGGGTGGATGTTCTGGTGGCCTTGGTTCTAGGCCTTGGTTTGGGCCGGACGGATGGGTGTGGTAGAGGCCGAGGCCCTGGTGGAGGCAGTGGAGGGTAGGCTTCAGGGTGGCGAGGTGGGCCCTGGCCGGTTCGAGGAGGTGACGCGAAGGGGTATGACCAGGTCCTGTGGGGGATGGGTGGGTACCCGTGGGGGATGGGGTGGGGACCATGTCTGGGTCTGAAGTGTGTTGGCGGAGGGATGAGGCGGGGTGGATAGTGGGATGGTGGTGGGCATGGGCCGGGTCTGAGATGAGGTGGGAAGGGAAGAAAGCCTATTCCTCGGTGGGGTGGATGTGGGAAGCCGGGACCGCGGTGGAAAGGGTGTGGGAGGAGGCCGGGTCGAGGGTGAAGGGGATGTGGATAAGGGCCAGGTCTGAAGTGGAGTGAGTGTGGGAGGAGGCCAGGTCCTGGGTGGGGTAGGGTGGGAAGGAGTGGTGATCGGTGAGGTCGAGGGGCGGAGGGCCGTGGAGGTCGGGGATCGGTGGGGCGGTTGAGGCGAGGGTCGGAGGAGCGTTGAGAAGGGAGGCGTGCCAGGCTCCGGGAGCTGGCTGCTGGTGGGATGGTTGGGCGGGTGGGAGCTGGTGTTGGAAGGGGTGTGGGTTTAGGTGTGGAGAGCGTCGCTGCGTAGCTTCGCCCGGTGGTAGGTGCGGTGTGGAGAGGTGCAGTTGTGGCTGTGTGAGTGTCAGTGGTGGTGTGGCATAGGTGCTGTCGTGCTGTTGCGTGTGACACCCGATGTGTTGTCGCATACCGGCATACCTCCCTCTCGTATGCCCACTTGGGGCAGTCGGGGTTGGTGCGGGGTGTGGCCCATCACAGCCTGCACACTTCCTTTCGGAAGAGTTGCAGTCGGATGCCGCGTGGTGACCGGCGCACTGGCTGCATCTTGGAGTTGGTGACGCGCATGCGCGTTCGCCATGTCCATAACGCAAACAGAACCGGCACCGTAGTGGCAGGGGCACGTAGAGGTGGACCTCGTAGGCCTTGTTGTGTATGTGGACATGTGATGGTAGGTGTTGGTGAGTCGAAAGTCAGTAGTAGAAGTTTGTGAGTCGAACGTGTGTCCCGTTTAATCTGGCTGATTGTAACTGTGGCGTCCAGGAGGGTTGAGGCGTCGAATAGTGCGGCGATGCTGTCAAGTGGCAAGTTATCCCGCTCTGGGGCGCAAATGTAACCCCGGCTGGTGTTCAAGGCGCGGTGTAACGTGAAGGAGCAGCGCTGGTTGTTAAAGGTGGTTGTGTTTAGTAGAGTTTGTGTGTCCACGCTGCTCTGTGTTTCGACTATGATGTGTGTGGTGTGCATGTGGACCTTGAATTGTGTTGAATTAAGAATGTGTCTGAGTGTCCTCTCGGGAGTGAAAGGCGACTCCTGTGTGATGTTGTGTCCTGTTTCTGTGTACGCTCCTACTAGGTAGGTGCCTTGTGTGGTGCTTGCGGCGGCCGCCATGGTGTGTAAGGGTTTGGTCCCCCCCCCCGCAAGTGTCCCTCCTGACTGAAGAACTACCCGGATTCGTTGCACCCTGGAACGAGCTTTCGCTCTTCGGTCCCTGCCCCGGCCTCAATGGCCCAAGACAGTGGGATCGTCACCGTTAGGTTTCCTGTCGGGGGGAGAGGAGGTTAGTTGGGAGACAGAGAGTAGTTGGGGATATGGTGAAGGGAGGTTTTCCTTCTAGATTCGCAGGAGTGCTCCTCTAGGGTCCCTGGATCTCTTCAGTGTCTTGGCTTCTTCTGCTGCTACAAGTTTGTCTTCCGCTCAAACCTTGGACCTTCCCGGATCTCTTCTTGTTTGCAGACTGCGGGCGCCGGTCGTGCCTCTGGTAGAAGAGCGGTGTGTTGTTGGAAAAAGAGGAGGCAATTTGGGGGATTACGTTGGGGAATTGAGTGGTGAGGACATGGTCAAAGATGGCAATATTGTATTTGTTCCTATTAATGTATCGAACGGGAGGATAGAGAGGCGAGGGTCTCGCGCCGCAGTAGTGTTGTCCTGCGAATAATAATTTTTGTCTGTGAGGCCGAAACAAAGACTTAGGTACGTACCTTTATTTGGGAATCGGCGTAAGGAGTTTTAGAAGGGGGCTAGTGATGGGATCAAAGCTCGGACAAAAGCTAACAGTCATATAGGTGACGTTGATCGAGCGACGTCGCTAAAATGGAGAAACATGTGTAACAGAGTTGGTTTTCGGGGCAACTTAATCCCAGAAATTCAGCCCCCTCCCCACAGTTCGCCTGGCGCGACAGTTTCCGGCACATACTTGGCGCCAGCCTGTCCGGCTGACGTAGGCAAGCCGCCGCTGCGATCGGGGCCGAGCCATGGACCTTGCCCGGTACCCCTGCCTCTCCGGCGCCCCGCCGCTGCCGCTGTGACCTCGATACCCGGCCGCCAAGACCAAACCCCTCCCCTCCGGTCCAGGTACCTCGGTACCCTGACGCGGCCGTCGCCGTCTTCAGATGATGAAATGTCTGGGGTGATGTGAGTGTGAATGCCAGTGAGGTGATGTGACCGTCAGTGGGTGCTGTATGTCAGTGATTATATTATGGGAACAAGGTGTATAGATGACAAATGACAGGTGTGTCCATGGATGTTAGATGCCAGCTGTCAGTGGGCTGCGGTGATTTGACCGTCGAGTGTCGCTATTGTGTCAGGCGCTGTGTCGCCAGACCAGAGTCTGCAGTACCGCGCCTCTGCCAGTCAGGCGCCGTTGTTGTGGATCACCAGTGTCCGGTGAGGTGCAGACTCAGCAGTGATTCCCACGGAGGGACTGAGATTCTGAGCTGAGGTAGTCTGTCTCTGATGTCTTAGAGAGACAGCGCGCCCGCCTGCAGTAGAGTTCACATAGTTCGCCATTGTTATCTAGCCAGGGCCGATGTCCTGGACTGAGTCACGTGACCATGACGTAATATGGGCGTAGTCTGGGTCTTACCTCGCGAGGGAGCCGAGGACTCGCTCTCTTGTCATCGGGCAGTCGTCGCGAGCGGTCGCCAAAGGCGGGCGGCTGGCCGCCGCCAGTCAGCCGCCGGTCCCATACGTCTGAGCGTACGTCTGAGGTACGTCTGAGCGACTCTGACTAGAGTCGCTGTGCAACTGCTGAGATGTAACCCCTTGAATACTTGGGAAATTAGCGTGTATGAAGACCGGTCTGTATGTAAGCCGAAATATCTGTTGCCACTGCTGCCTCTTGGAATAATCTAACTTGTGACGGGAGATGAGAGACAGAGATGTTGTATGAAAATGTGACTGTCAAGAGGTATGAAGATGTGGGATGGGCATGTGAATCGTGTGTGAAGCAGTTATGCCTGTCTGTGTCAAGATGAAGCTATAGTATTAACGCGTATATCACGCTGCGCCATTAACGTCTGAGCATTGTGGCCGTTGACTGTTGATCAATTGCACAACATAAAAGTGCTGGATTGTGGGTGCCTGTCAAGAGATGGTCGAATCGTAGCTCTGAGATGAAGGTTCTGAGCTATTGAATTTATACCCGGGGTCTTAAATATCGTCCAACGTCGAGGTCTGACTAGCTATCTACGTGCCAAAAGGAAGTTTGACTATTAGACATCTGGAGAAAGAAAATATGTCTGATAAGCTCTGGGGAGCAAAACTTCTCTACACATGGCAGCACAGTCAATGTCGCAGTCAGTCGCATGCGCTCCCCGATTCGAAGCCGGCTCAACAGACGAGCAGTCTCAGCAGCGACAACATGATGATATACCAGACGAATCTGCCCATGAGTCAGATGGGTATGCCATGCTTTATTGGCACTTGCCTAAGAGAAGCAAGCCATTAAATCTGACTGCCCTTGCGGAGCCACTGGACGCTACCGATGCCGGTGCAAGACAGGCATCCAAAATATTGACATCGTTTCTGTCGCTTTGGGAGAAGTGTGGATGTAATCATGAAATCGAAGGCGCGAAAAGCTATTGATGTGAGCAGAAAGTGTTGCATAGAAGCATATGGTATGGCGAAGGACTGTGCTGCTGTATTTTGTGATGGCCGTGAGTCACGGCCGAAAAATGGAAATCGGCCGAACAAATTTCAAGTTAGGGTTCGCTAAATCAAAAAAAATCCCACCGCCGGACCACAAAAATCGGCGCTGATGCGCTTCCCGTATATCCGCAAAAGGGAAGTGTTCTTGGCAACACTAGCGACTTGTTTGATGTATATTAATATGCTATATCGTTTCAAGGCCATGTTAGGTCACCGAGGTCAAGTCAGGTCAAGTTCATGACAGGTTAATGGAACCAAACTTGATCAACTGGAATGTCGTCATAAATGCACTACTGTTTGTCCTTTGTACTGTTTGTCATTGCGTTTCCATACTTTATTCATGTACTTCACTCCTTTCTTCGCGAAGCCGATTGCGCCGAGCTGCCCGACGGAGCAGTCGGGCGGGCGGCCCGGTTCCGGTGACTAGAACAGGTAACTGACCTGATAAAGTGCTGCTATATAGGTGACCTGAGGTCAAATGTCGGGTCTAGCATCTGTATTGCATCATTCCTAATGTCAAAACATCATTGATGCCCATTTTGGAGCATTTAAACACACTCACAGCGATCCATAACAATGACAAGCCAAGCCACGCAAAATAAGAAAATTTTGACAAATGTGACCTCATTTGACCTTGAAGATATTGACCTAAGGTCATGAACTTTGCACACAATAGAGTTCACTACCGTACCCATCCACCCTGCGAATTTCGTGCCTCCAGCTTTAATAGGAGCTGAGATCATATGAGGGGCGGAATCAGCCCCCTGCCCCTCCAGTGCGCGTAATTTTCAGAGGCCCTCCAGGGCGCGTGTTAAAAGATGATTGTACGCCATGTCCCTGCAAATATGCATCCCGGGCATGTGCATGTAGTTCATTTTGCGTATGACGGAAAGCAATCCGGGCACAGTGTCGCGCAAAAGCTCAAAGATTTTCTGCATGATCGTATGGCAGGTGCGCAAAACATTGCCTTCATTGGTGGCAATGGAACCAGACAGGTTGCTTGGTGGAAGGGGTGATGGATGGCACATTTTGAACAACTGATGGGGCGACCTGTGGGTCGAATTCTTTGCTTGTGCCACCGTGCGGAATTGCCCCATCGAGCTCTGTTTGGACTGCTGGACGGAAAAACGGCCGGGCACAGCACGTTCTCTAGGCCAATCTGAAAATGTATTGTGGGAAATGTCCACAAGCTAGATGTCGTTGGCATGGCGACACATAAACCTGCCGCTGCTTCAAGCATGGCCGCCGATGTGTTAATCACCTAATGGCATGCGAGTCTGTCCGGGTATTGAGCAGACTTAGGTGATTCTAAGTCTGCGAGCGAAAGACTGTTCTGCTTGTGCATACTGATTGGAAACCGCATGGATTATACTGCGTCCCAGGTCGGGTCAGTCAGGCTTCAACATCAGCTTCCAAATGATACATGTTCGAGACACCGGTGATATGTCATTTGCAAGCCAATATAGCCTAGAGCTCATATCACATTTTATTTCTTAGGTTTCGGCTCAGAGGTGCACAAACCTGCGAACTCGCCTACCAGCGCAGATGACAGATATTGGCTGAAACAGTGTCGTTGTTGTGCTAGATAATCAGTATTCGAATAAGGAAATGTATTCACCACATAAAGAAGATATATCACTTCAGGAAATACATTTTAACGCTAAAAATATTTAATGTACAGTTTATTGTTGGTTATTTCACAAGCTATTCGCTTATATTCGGTATGCTATCACTGCAATTTCGGAACAGGATATTTGGTAGCGATAACTCTTTTGGGACAGATTCCGGTGCACAATATCGGATGCACGCAGCCAGCTCCATTAGGCTGAACCAAGGCGATATATACCAGGTGGCGTCATCCCTACTGCGCAGCTTTTTGCGCAGGTACATAAATGACGTCATCAGGGGTACACACTTAACATGGGCCAGCGGCTTACACGCTTCGAAGATACGCAACGTGTGTACACTACGGGGGAGAAAACGAGGGTTTAGGACAGGGTTTCCCAAACCCATGGTCGCGACCCTTTTAAGGGTCGCGAAGACTTTTCGGAGGGTCGCGGACGACCCTCAAGGAAGGTGACAATTTTTTTTATCAGACCGACAGTACCATAAGGACCACGTGAGACATTCCTTTTTATGGGGGCAGACATTCCTTTTTATGGGGGCAACTGTAAGCCCCCGTGCCAGCTCAGCAACGGGGGTGGAACTTTCAGAAAATGATTTGGGGGACGAAATGCCTGGAGGGAACAGGAAGACCTTCAGTCGAGAGGCCACATCAGCGCCACATGTTAAAATATGAAATTATTGGGGGAAGGTGGGCTCACGTCAGTCTTAAAGGGGGCTAACGCCTCCCAAAAGTAAGTAAAATTTCACTCTAGTTAGGAGGCTACATTCGACGGACGGACTGGAAACATAGGGCTCCAAAAGCGGCCAGGCATGTATTGGTGGCATTCCAAAGCAATGCGTTCAGGACTAGATTTGTATCATTCCAAAACGCTCCTACGCGTCGGCGTAGTCGACCTAGTCGGCTTCTGTGCTTGTTCCGGTTCAGATCATGAATGAATGATCGCAATCAAAGTTCATGGAGCAAAGGGATTTTGCATGTCGTTCTTTCCAATCAATGTTCATAGGCCAAATGATAGATGCAAGCAACAATGAAGTGGCATACGTCACACCTGCCACATAGCACTGCCAGAGCCAAGAGCAGTGCCAAGTGCAGCCAGAACGGGCAAGCATAGTGAGCGCCGCTAGTCTGTCCCTGGTCACAGCGGCAGCAGCAAAACACGCCAACAGGACAGCGGGACTGGGCGATACAAGAGCATTGTCAAGTGCCCCCAGGACGGGCCAGTACAGGGATCGCCGCCAACCCGTCAATCGTCACAGTCGCAACAGCAAAACACGCTAACAATACGGCAGGATCGGGTGACACGAAAGCAGTGCCAAGTGCCGCCAGGACGGGCAGCACAGGGGGCGCCGTCAGTCCGCTAACTGGCGGTCACGGCGGCAGCAGCAAACACGGAGAAAAAGAGCAGAACCGGGCGACACGACACGATACACAGCAGGGACGGTGACAGATGACCGGCAGTGTTGGTTGGTTAGTTGGTTATTGGTTTTACGACACGTCGACCGTTGAGTCATGTAGCGTCACCAATCTCTCACGCCGATTGGTCGCGGGCGAAGAGTAGCGACAGGTGAGACTCGAACCCACAACCTTTCGATTGTGAGACGAGCATCTTACCCTAGACCACTCGTCCCCTATGACAACCGGCAGTGTAAGGGTGGACATCCTATCGCTGGCTGGTGACATGCTAGCGCACCTGCCTAGATGCCCGCCTCTCTGCGCTCTGCCGAACAGAATTCTAGTCCAACCAGCCGATGCGCACATGCATCCCAACTCGAGTCAGCCTCCGTGCCACACAGACATCTAGCCTCGGCCGCCGGCTGCTGATGACGCCTCCCAGGCACCTCGCAATGCTGGCCTCGCCGGTGCAGGTTGGGCCCAGGATGGAGCAGAAATAAGAATTCAACTGGTCTACCAGCACCGTCTACCAGGTTTGTGGCACGTAGAGCCGGCCGCAACCGATGGTAGTGAGCCAAGAGCTGGACACAGTTGTCAGGAGCGCCTCCGGTGGTTCAGACGTCGAACAGCCAAGCGCTGTATTGACACGCCTCATTTTGTAGGCGACGAAGCCGGCAACGACAGCAAGGGCGTCGCCACCGGGGGGGCAGGGGGGGGCAGTCGCCCCCCTGTCTTGAGACTGCGGGGCGGCGCCCCCCCCTGAAATTTGAGGGAGGCCCCTATCCGGAAATGCACAGGAAAAAAGTGAGCAAGGAGGCCGACGAGACATGAGAGGAGGCCTCCAAGACGTGAGAGGAGGTCCCTAATTCGAAGAAGGAGTCACCTAGGAGAAGATAGCAGGCCCCAGAAATCAAGAGAGTGCCAATAATTGGCACGGGAGGCCCCCAGGATTGCAAAGGAGGCCTCAGGATTGCAAAGGAGACCCCCAGGATTGCGAAGGATGCCTCCAGGCTAGCAAAGGAGGCCCCCAGGATTGCAAAGGAGGCCCCCAATTGCAAAGGAGGCCCTCAGGATTGGAAAGGAGGCCCACAGGATTCAAAGGAGGCGTCCTGTATTGCAAAGGAGGCCCACAGGATTGCAAAGGAGGCCCCTGTGATTACAAAGGAGGCCCCCATGATTGCAATGGAGGTATTGCAAGGAGGCCCCAGTATTGCAAAGGAGGCCCCCAGGATTGCAAAGGACGGCCCCAGGATTGCAAAGGAGGCCCCAGGATTGCAAAGGAGGCCCCCAGGATTGTAAAGGAGGTCCCCAGGGTTGCAAAGGAGGCCCTCAGGATTGCAAAGGAGGCCCCCAGGATTGCAAAGGAGGCCCCAGGATTGCAGGAGGCCCCCTGGTTGCAAAGGAGGCCCCCGTGATTACAAAGGAGGCCTCCATGATTGCAAAGGAGGCCCCCAGGATTGCAAAGGCCCACATGATTACAAAGGAGGCCCACAGGATTGCAAAGGAGGCCCCATGATTGCAAAGGAGACCCCCAGGATCGCAAAGGAGGCCTCCAGGATTGCAAAGGAAGCCCCCAGGATTGCAAAGGAGGCTCCCGTGATTACAAAGGAGACCCCCATGATTGCAAAGGAGGCCCCCAGGATTGCAAAGGAGGCCCACAGGATTACAAAGGAGGCCCACAGGATTATCAAGGAGGCCCCCTGGATTGCAAAGGAGGCCTACATGATTGTCAAGGAGGCTATCACATCAAATATATCACATCAAGACCTTTAAAAAAAATAGAACTCGATGTCCAAAAGTTCACACCGAGATTCGATCGAATGGACCCCAGCACCGGAAAATTAAGAACAGTTCCGGCAAAAATTACCCGGAGGGCTTTTATACTCCGAAAGGTGCCATCGGCTGAAAAAAAAAAACTCCTTCGGTGGCCGCAGTGGCATATCAAAGGAGCAAATGCCCCCTCCCTCCTAAGAGGGAGGTAGGGGACGAGTGGTCTAGGGGTAAGATGCTCGTCTCACAATCGAAAGGTTGTGGGTTCGAGTCTCACCTGTCGCTACTCTTCGCCCGCGACCAGTCGGCGTGAGAGATTGGCGACACTACATGACTCAACGGTCGACGTGTCGTAAAAACCAATAACCAACCTCCTAAGAGAGATATGCTCCCAAGAATCGAGCCGAGGCTTTCAAAAGTCGCGCTGGGGCCACAAAAATTCGCGTCGGTCCACCAGAATTCGCGTAGGGGCTCCAAATAAATACGGCGGGCCCCAGAAAACTCTCTCCGCCAAGCCCGAAAATCTGCAACAGGAACCGCCAAGATCGCGTTGGGGCCACAGCTAAGTACAACGCGCCCCGCAAACTCGAACCGGTCCCACCAAATATCGCGCTCGGACCCACAATTCCCATCGGTAGTACCACAAATTTAGTCTGGGCATAAAAAATTCACGTCGGGGCTGCCAACAATTGGCGTCTAGTGCTCCACATAAGCACCGTGTGACCCCCAAAGTCGCATCGGTATCCGAAAAAGAAAGCCGGAGCCCTCCAAAATAAGGAGTGATTCCAAAAAAAAGTCCGGGTCAGGAAAATGGTTCTGGAGCACCGAACATATCATCAGATGCCTCGACAAATCGCGTACGGCATCGAAAAACATACCGGAGCTCGAAGAAAATCTTGGTGAGATGGAAAAACATGGCGCCTGGAACTCGAAAAATCAGGCCGAGATTCGGAATTTAAAGAAAATTCAGAAGAGGTCCACAAAAATCGCGTTGAGCCCAGATAACTGGCGTTGGGTCCCCGGAACCACGCGCCTGGGCGCGATAAGTTGCGCTAAGACCCAGAAATACCGCACCGAAGACCCAAAATCGTACTGGGCCCCACAAATGTGCGTCAGAAGCCCCAAATAAACACAGCGGGACCCTAAGAGCACAACGGGGACCGAAAATGTAACTGGCCCTCCAAAGCGCAGTCTCGCAAAAAGCGACAGGGCCCTAAAACATGCGTTGCAGCCTAAATAAATATAGCGGGAACTCTAAAAAAAAAACACAAAAAACACCAGAAGCTCTCAAGGCACACAGGGGACATGAGCCCGCACAAGGGCCTGAAAAGAGGCTGGGGTCGCAATAAGCAGCATGGTCCCAGAACGAACAAAAATACCGGGCACTAAATAAATACATTGAGATCATTGAAAGCGCCCCGACAACTAAGAAAAATCATCGGTGCACAAAGAAGCAACAAACCCTAGAACGAGCAAGGGTTTCGAAAATGCGTTGAGCCTTCGAACAAAAATGGATTGGAGCCCTAAGACACATCCGTAGACGAAGAAATACGAAACGGGTCCAAAGAAGTGCACTCAGGCAGGGTCTCGGTTCGGTAGCCAACCTGGAAGCATGTTTAATCAAAGATATGGTTGGTTGGTTATTGGTTTTACGACACGTCGACCGTTGAGTCATATAGCGTCGCCAATCTCTCACGCCGATTGGTCGCGGGCGAAGAATAGCGACAGGTGAGATTCGAACCCACAATCTTTCGATTGTGAGACGAGCATCTAAACCCTAGACCATTCGTCCCCTTAATCAAAGATATGAAGTGCATCAAAGCTCAGCGGGTATCCGCATTTCTTCATCATAAAATATGGGAAGTAGGGAACTAGTGATCGAATTTAATTAATCGAATTTTCGCAGCGAACGCCCATACAAAGCATTTCATCACGTCAGATAAGGCGCAAGTCTATCATGTGGCAGCAATTAGCAAAGTGTAGGAGGCCCAGCAGAATCCGTAGCATCGCACGAAGTGTGGCGGATGCGCCGAATGCGCAAGATGGGTGTGCACATGCACTAACGCTGGTGTCGTGGCGACCGGGCACTATGAACTGGAATGTCTGAAATTGGTAAATTTTACATTTTAAAGTGAGCTGTGTGGGTATAATTTCAGTAGTGCAAGGTGACTTATCAAGGGATACCAAAAGAATACATTCGAACAGGGTGGGGGAGCCAGGGTTGAAATCCGACGAATCAGAAACGATAGTGGTAGATTAGGCCCCTCGACCGGATAATTTAGTTGGTCACTAATTATTTTACATAAAAAAGTCCCCTTTGACAAAATAGTGGTCGAAATCGGAAGACTTTTTATTGAGTAGGTGGACCCCTCCAAATACGTTTGCCCCCCCCCTCCCCTTGACGCAAATATAGGTACGTCACTGGTCCCCCAATAATTTTCAGAAACATACGCGCATGGAGCAAAGCCAACATTGAGGGGCAAATTCCCCCTCACAAGCATACAAAACAACACCGATGCCAGATATTAAATGAGATAAATGAAGTTTTTAAATGTATTTTCTTCCTACAAAATTGTCTTCTGTGATTACAGCCTGTATGATTAGAGCTTCCCAGCTTCAATACCTTCTCAACGACATAATTTACAAAACGGTACAGCACAGTGAAAACCATGGGCGTGACTGCGTGGAATTTGAAGGTTTTGCATTATTTGTGCATTGTCATTGTTACATTGTTGCATTGTCATTGTTACATCGTTGCATTGCCATTGATGCATTGTTGTTCAATGCTTGTTCTTGCCGTGAATTTATTCGCGGAGGATTTATGACTTTAGCTTCTGTGCCAAGTGCCTTGCAGCCAGCACCAAATGTTATAAAAATAAATAAATTCCTAAGATGATCAGAAAACCAATTCAATCCACTTCTCGTTGTCACCTTCGCGAAATTGTCGTCCTAGGACTGAGAAATTATCGTTTAAGCTTGTTTATGAGATCAAGCTGGTGGGAATGACTAACAGTAGTGATGAACCTAGCGATATTCATTTAAACTTGGTGGACATAGAAATGGGTTGATCAATGGGAGATATCTTTAAGATATGCTCAGCACCAGCCCCACCAGCCCGCTGTAATCTAGAGGCCAGCGGGAAGATTCTTCTCGTCGATAAAGCATAAAGATATTGGTTTGTTTTGGCACTGACGTATTTATGCACGTTTGCCTATTTATACCCTGGTATGACTCAGTTCTCAGCGAAAAAAAAAAGATTCTTGTTATTGCGTTTTGCGTAAATGATGCACCATGCCAAGAACAAACAAGACATCAATATGAAGCCATGTTCCCCATTCTGGAACCATACTAAGAGCCTAACAAATCAATAGGAGGCCCTAACACAGTGGAGGCCCCCTATCAATATTGCCCCCCTGGAAGAATTTCGTGGCGACGCCACTGCTATCACCCAGGAAAGGCATAGGGGACCAACCAAGGGCCTGGGCAGTCATAGCGCAACGAAAGCTGTCTGAATGCGCCCGTGACGGTTGATAGAGTTCGATTGCGGCGCAGTTAAGAAACGTTTGCATAGGGAAGCGACGTACGACAGTTTCGAAATGTGATAGATTTATAGGTTTCAATACTTGGGAGTGACATTCTTGACATTTTATTGCACCTCTGTTTCAGCTATACCGACATAACTAAAAGGTGATAGCAGGCAAACCAGGACATAACCTATTAGAATAGCCTGGTAAATATGTATGTATACGTCAAGCTCGGCAAGGAATATGCAATCAATATGTGTGCATCGATGACCTTCAGCAGTCCACAAGGTGCATCGGGGCACATGAGTATGGTCGAAGCGAAATGAAATAGGTTCGAAGACTGAAATATCAACAGCTACATCCCTTTTCATATTCAAAAGTAAGCTGTCAGTTTCCTCGAAGAAGACCGGATGTGACGTCAGACGCATCTGAAGCACGCCCGGGCGCCGGCATCAGTCATTGAGAAGCCAATCAGGAGCAAAGGTGACCCTGGCATCTGACACACCCACGAAGCACCAGCATCATTCGGCCGGATGGCGTGTTGCACCATTGCGCCCTGCGGGAAAACTCCATTGGTGTGCTTGGGGCCGGGTAGGCCAATTTATGTCGATTGAAAGTCCGGATTGTTAGACAGACTTACTGCATGTCACGCGGTGGTCTGTCGTTCGCAGGCAGCCGCGACATCGGGCTGGATTTACCGCATGTCCAGCGGCGACGTGTCTGCTCGACCTGTGGCGCGTCCCCGTCGTGTCGCCCGTATTTGTTCTGC
>JAOTOM010001325.1:0-35000 GCA_034440615.1 Ashinkailepas kermadecensis
CTCTATCTCTCTATCTCTCTCTCTCTCTCTCTCTCTCTCTCTCTCTCTCTATCTCTCTATCTCTCTATCTCTCTCTCTCTCTCTCTCTATCTCTCTCTCTCTCTCTCTCTCTCTCTCTCTCTCTCTCTCTCTCTCTCTCTCTCTCTCTCTCTCTCTCTCTCTCTCTCTCTCTCTCTCTCTCTCTCTCTCTCTCTCTCTCTCTCTCTCTCTCTCTCTCTCTCTCTCTCTCTCTCTCTATCTATCTATCTATCTCTCTATATATCTCTATTTCAAGTTATCAATGTGTTCACTGTGATACAGTGACGTAACCAGTAAGTGGTGAGAATTGGGGCGAATTTTGAGGCGAAGGCCTGGACTACCCCCACAGGTTTTACGTTCTCGAATTTGGACAATTTATTTGGAAAAGGATCTGCAGGCACACTAAGTTTGTTTTCAGGACGTCAATGGGGGCTCGCTCGTCGGATCCCCTCCATCCTGAAATTTTAGACAGTATGGCACTGCTATGTACCAGGAATGCAGACGGCCTAGGTATGCATATGTATGCAGAATGTCAAAACTACATATTTCAAGCACATGCAGACGTTCGCAATCGACTGTAGGAATTGGTCGATGACAGTAGACGTTCCAAAGAGCCTGAGATGTTCTCAAGGGCCCATATATATATAAGAATAAACAGACGTTCATCATAGCCCGTCGACCTTCACAGATGTTCGTAGACGTTTTGAAAAGCCCGGAGACGTTCGTAAGGACCGTGGAACATCTCTCTCAGCGTCCTGTCGGGCCGCGTCCCTTGGTGAGCAAGGAAGGGTGTATTCTCTATAGATACGATGATAACTTCCAATCGTAGTGGAAACATCTATCCGCGATATTTCCGCTTCGCAGTCCATGGATCAGTGGCCTGACATGATGCCTTCAAACTTCACATAATAGGATCGGAAAATTATGCACCGTACCCTATGACGAGCTTCACCCGTGTTTTGATGCCTGGAGAGAACATTTTCCAAAACAAAATAGTATTGCATGCAGGAGTTTTATGCTACTACTCACGAATGATTGCGTGGGCCACCACAATAAGTATGTGAGGCAGATTATCAGTAGGCCAGAATACGGCAGGCGAGGCCGCTACTGTTCTGTGTTGGAGCTACAGCCGAATGCCATATAAATATATACTGGCCTACTAAGGTCACACAGACAAAGGAGAGGCTCCCGGACCTGGAAAGACGCTGAATTCTGACCTGTACGGGACACTGACCTGCTACACAGTGTAGGCCGACAGGGGTGACTTTGCAGGACATTCCAGGGCCACAATTTATGTCGCCACACGTCTCTGAAACCAAACACATTTCCAAGTTACAAAACTCGAACGACTCGAGTTCCAACTCCAACGACACAAATCCAACTTACAGCCGAGTACTTAGTCCTACATGTGCTCCGTTAGACTGTAGCGACGTTGTCAAAACTAGAACGAAACTGATTAATGCCGGTGTATATCATGACGGGAAGGCCCTTTTCACAAACAAAACAAAAATTGGCTGAACCAACAGACGTGCCCACTTGAATGTTGCCTTGTGGCCTGAAAACCTTGCTTGAAAAGGCGACCGCATGTTCATGCAACAATTAATGAGATGCATTTTTACTCCTGTTTTGAAAATATGTAATGAGCTAGGTTGTAACTAAACAAGTGGAAACCACGTTGTCAACAATAATTGTGCAAAATGCCTGGTAATATCCAATGTCCAATAAATCATCACGATGTCATTGTCTTATTAAAATGAGACTGAAATATTTAGCCGATGCCAACCCATTGATTTGTATTAGGCAGAAATTCGCGGGTCATGATGTAATCCTATTCACTTGTGAGGCAGGGCATTTAGCAATTCCTGAAAAGAATGTGAAGTGTTGGACCCCATGGTATTATAAGACAATGGTATATGTATCAGGCATGTTCACTACACATCAAAGTAGAGTACAGGGTTTAGATTTCTTGCAAGGACGCTTAGATCACTTCTATGGTCGACATCGTGCAGGTTGCTACCATATGGGATTCGATTGCAAAATTTATATAACATAATTCCTTCCGTTAAATTCCACTTCGAATCGGCTTACCACCCTGTCTGACATACAAACATCAATGAAAAAGCACCTATGAGCCTGCAATAAGGTCCTTTTATCGTTCGGTCTCCACATTAAAACGACTGTTGTCGCATGCTATTGTGGTATATACCTCTATGTAATAATGCATAATAATGTCTCACTAGAATATACCGTTGTGGTCGCTCAATGCACTTTTCGTAGGAGGGAAGGGTTCAGCGCATGTCCGCATTTAACGAGATTACGTTCATTACCTATCATGTAGTGACTGTGACATCTTTGACAGGTGCATTGTGCACACGACTGCGCTATGCCATCAAACAGATGAGGCATACAGATAGAAAACAGACGTCCAAGCTGTCAAAAACAGCATATTAACGTTAGCAGTCCACCACCTGGCTTCTTCTATTGACTAGCAGTCAAAGGGAAGGGGAGGAGCACTAAAACCGTAATGTGTGTCAAGTTCCGACGGCTCCATGCACTCCAAACGAGAGACAACGTCGCCCATTCAGTACCGAGATGGCGCTGCCGCGACACCTATCTTGGAAATTGGAGTTTTCGAAAATTGTGTAACACGGTGGAGACGCTGGATTCTCCAGATTCCGTACTTGACTCCTTGTGAATTAGGTCTAATCTTCAGCTGGCCTCCACTTGATAATATTGTCAACCATTAGACAGAGAGCATAGCGTGTGAATTGATGAATCGTGAACTTGTGCACTTCGACGGCCTTGTAGGAGCCATAGGAGCCTTGGACAAGTGCGGGCATTGCAGGTGAGTTCAACAGTGCATAATGACTTACTTTTTCTGCAGATCGCGCCGTATGCATTTTCGTCACAGATTTCGTTCCGACCGCACTGCTTCGTTTTGCATCCTGCAAAAGACGAACACCCAATGAAAGATTCGCCATACAGGTGCGATGAAGTAGTCAGAGGATTGATCTGATGCCTGCTGCTGGCCAGCCATAAGATTTCAATACATAGTCCAAAGGAAAAACAGGTTCCTTTGGGCTATGTATGAACAACAGGTTCCTTTGGACTATGTATGAACAACAGGTTCCTTTGGACTATGTATTCCAGGATCCCATCCTTCCAAAGTTACCTCAGGCATGTCTTCAAACCGCAGACCCAGATATGTGATTTTTGTGAGGGTAGGAGCACTAAAGCCACAACTCGTGTCAAGCTTGGGCGGCTCCATGCACTCCAAACGGTAGGCAGTGTTGCTTATTCAGTACCGAGTTGGGGCTGCCGCGACACCTCTCCGGGAAATTGCGGTGTGCACGGATTAGATAACCCGGCGGGGACGCTGATTTGTCGAGATATTTGGTAGAAATATTCAAGCACGTGGCCGTGTCAAATCCACACTTGAACTCCAACTGAATGTCGTCTAACCTGACCGACCAGTCGTCAGCTGACCGCCTCTTCAAAATGTTATGACCTATTAGATAACGAGCAGTAGTGTGTTAAGTGATGAATGCTGACATCGTGTACTTCGGTGGCCTTTCAGGAACCAGCTGGTTGCGCGTGGTGAGCCCCGAGGTCACGTGATGCCCTCACAGCGCTGGACCACTTTACTTCAGGCGTGTCTTCAAACCACAGCGTCTGCTCTCGCCATTGTTCAAATGAGTGCGATAAAACATAAATTTGGAACTGGGAAGTGATGGGATGTTGGAAAGATCCAAGGTTTAGACTGCAGTAGGGAACAGTCAGGATGGTGGTGATGAAGGTAATAATAGTGGTGTTATAGGTAAAAGTGGTAGTGTTTGAGGTTAGAATGGTGTTGTTCAAAGGTAAGAATGGTACTGTTAAAAGGTTTTACCTTTCAACTGCAGAGATGGTGCCGTTTGGGGAATGTCAGCCAGTTTTCGGCGCCTGGATTAAAATTGCAGACAGGGTGATATCGGGATATGACAAACAAGTGCAAACAATCGCAATTACTTCCGAAATGAGTGAATTTGTGGCCATCAGAGACTCATTTTGTGCCGAATGGTTATTAGGTCCAATACTGTTTCAAGACACCTTGGAGAGAACGTTAAGGTGCTTATTCTCCATAGATACGATAACTCGCAATGTATTGGATTTTTTTTTAATTGTCGCAACTTTAGTTGAAAAACTACCTCTGATGTACCTATTTCCTACATCATGGATCCGTGAGCAGACATGATACCTTCAATTTTCACATCATAGCATCGGAAAACGACGAGTCCTAGCCTATGCCAAGCTGCACCCATGGGTCGATTCTTTTGTGGAAAATGTGACCTAAAAAAATCATGTTGCATGCAAGTCTTCTGCTGCCACGCATAAATGATGGCCGAGCTTTCCATGATACGACTGTCAGGCAGACTATCAGGAACCAAGAGCACATAAAACGAAACGGCTACCACCGATGTCCTATATATATATATATATATATATATAGACCTGCAAAGGTCACACCAACACCGGAAAGGTTCACTGACCTGGAAAGGCGTTGATCCCTAACCTGTCACGGGAGACTGACCTTGCACACAGACCGGGCCGTCTATGGTGACCAGGCAGTCCAATCCAGGGCCACATTTTTCGCCGAGACACGTATCTGAAAACAAACATAATCTCAATTTATAAAACTCCAACTACTCCATGTCCAAATACAACGACAAAGTTTCAACCTACAGCCTGGCTTTTCGTCTCACTGGTGGCCCATTAGGCTGCAGAGACATGGCACAAAAACAGAAATTGAAGACTAAATCGAGTTAGTCCTTTCGGTCTCAAATGAATGGGATGCATTTTTACTCCTGTTTATAAAGCATCTGTGCGTTAGCTTTGTAAAAAAACAAACATAAACTACATTACAAACAATAACTGTGCACACGCTTGATAAGATTCGAAATAGAAGTATTTCTCGATGTCCACCATTTGATTTGTATCAGGCAGCACATCGCATGCCATCACAAGATCATCTTCCCCTGTGAGTCAGGGTACTTACCAATGCCTGAATAGAATCTGAAATGTTGGCTCACATGATATTAGAAGACAATGGTGTATATACCATTGTCCTGACACAACATTCCTATTCCTATTCCTATTCCAAATATCCCTTGCAGATATATGTGCCATGCATATTTACTACACTTGACACAAGGGGGCATGGGGACAGATGTTTGCAATGACGCTTAGATAACTTCCACGAGCCCCACGTACAGATTACTAGCATGGGTGGTTAGTCGGCAAAACATATGGTAAATTGTTTCCGATAAATTCAATTTAGAATCAGCTTACCACTCTACCTTGACATCAAACATCACGAAAGCAACACTGATGAGTCTCAAAAACCCTGAAATATAAGGCCACGTTTTCGTTTGGGCTCCAAATTTACAAGCCAATTATCGCACATTCATGGTCGTAACAATACATATGTGGTCACGCAATGCACATTTCGTAGAAGGAAAGTTTTGAATGCATGTCTCCCTTCAACGAGATTAGGCTCATTACCTATCGGGTAGTGACTGTGACATCTTCGATAGATTTCGACATATTTCGATCAGTATATTTCGAAGCGGGCACTACTTTCCACATTCGTAAGGGCTTTTGGATATATTTATACGCGAACTGAGACATCGCATTCCCTTGATCAGTACGCTAAGCTTCTTATTCTCCACAGTTATCATGCCTCTTTAGCTAATGATCTTCAAAGTTGAACGATGCATACCCACGGTTCGGTTTTGTCGTTATAAATAGAACAGATGTCCTTAGCATTCCCGTCATTTATTCTGTACTTCCAATGAATCAAAGCCAATTTGTGTCCGGGTACAAAGCACGGTCACCTCGGCATCACTGATGGAAATTCACTAAGCACGATCTTGCTTGCGAAATGTGAAGCCAAAGTTACGGCCACTTCAGCCGGCTCATTTGTTGTCAGCGACGGACCCAGTGGAAACTATTTTACCACGTCAGCTATGGGGCGGACAATCCCCGATCGTGGACAAATTGAAGAACCTTAGGGGTAAACTCGCATTACCGACCAACTTGGTCATTTACGCCATATGTTACCGCCGCCGTCTCTGCGGTGTGGGCATCTTAACACTTGCCCTGCATTCCAGAGGGTCACTAAAGGCATGTCCTGGATAGCTACATTCTCCAGGAACGGTCCATGCATGCAACATTGAAGACAATGTTAGCTCGCTGGAAAATATGGGTGTTCTTGTAAGGCCTGTGATTTTTCTCCATTGATTTTCCTCAATTGGTGGCTGTCCGTCGGGGAAATGGTGCCCAGTGAACCAGACGGCTACCCCGCTGTATGTAAATTCCTGATCCGTTGGCTTCTGCCAGGCAATTTATGAAAATAATTGCCGCCATGCGATACGGTCACATAAAATTAGCCTTTGGAATCCAATCTTGAAAATAATTGCTTTTTACGTTAATTATCAACTAGAGAGGCGACTTGTCTAAATGTACTAGATAATTGCCTAGTCAGCAATGATCCGACAAAGGTGTGTCGAGTATGCCAGACGGTACGACATTTCTGTGTTACCCAGCTGCACCGATGGCCACGGGGTGGACCAGTTATTGTACTATGCTGTGAAAAGTGTGGCGATATTCTAACGGGGACGTTCCCCTGATGCAGGAGGCTGGATACATTATGAAGAGTTGACGTCCAGAAGGATACCCTTACAAGTAATGTCATGAGATGGAGTGGCGTTCCGCAGGAGGGTGCCTAAGGTTGCATTAGGTGTGTTAACTGTCCGAAGCGATGATTACTCGCAATTTTAGAGGAACAAACTATAGGCGACGTTCCCTCTTCGTACGTCATAGATCAATGGCTTGACATGATACCTTGAATGTTCACGTCATAAGATCGAAAAAGCATTTCGCCCTAGCCTATGACGAGCGCCGCCCGGGTTTCGATGCTATCGGGAACTTCAACCTAAACAAATAAGCTTGCAAGCATGAGTCTTCTGCTGCCACTCATAAATGGTGGCCGGGGCAACCTTGCTAAGACTGTCAGACATATTATCAGGAGGCGAGAGCGCAGAAGACGAGACAGCTACAACCGAATGTCATACAGATATATACTGGCCTGTAAAGTCCATAGAAACACCGGAGAGACTCACTGAACTGGAAAGGTGCTTATCTCTGGCCTGTCTGGGACACTGACCTTGCAGACAAACCGGGCCGTCTGGGAGGACCTTGCAGTTCGATCCACGCCCACGGGGACATTGTATGTCTGCACACGTCTCTGAAACGAAGCACAATTCCACTTTACAAAACTCGAATGACTCCAATCCCAACTCCAACGACACACTTTCAACTTATAGCAATGCTCTTTGTCCCACTTGTGCTCCGTTAGGCTGTACCGACGTTGCAAAAACAAGACATAGCTGATTTCTGCCGGTGTATACCAAGACGGAAAGTCATTTTGCACAAAGAAAACAAAAGCTCCCTGAACCAACCTGACCGAACCAAATTGCCCACCTGAAAATTACCATCTGGCTTGAATTCCGTGCTTGAAAATGCGACCGTTTGTACATGCACCAATTAACTGAGATTAATTTTACTCATGTTTATGAAAATATTCATTGAGGTAACTTTGTAGAAAAAGAAATATAAACCACGTGATAAACAAGAACCGTGCAACAAGCCTGATCATATCCAACGTCCAATAAATCATCGCAATACCATTGTCTTATTCAAATGGAATTGAACTACTTGGCCGATGTCCACCATTTGATTTGCATCTGGCATAAATTTGCAGGTCATGGCAAGATCCTGTTCACCTGTGAGTCGGAGTAACTGATAATGCCTGAGTACAATGTGAAGTGTTGGTCCACATGATGTCAGAAGACAATGGCATACGTACCAGGCATATTCACCACACTTGAAACTAGAGTGCATGGCTACAGATGTCGGAAATGACGCTTACATAACCGCAATGGGTCCCCTTGTTCAGATTACTAGCATATGGGATTCGATGACAAAATTCATGATAACATAAGCCCGTTAAATTCCACTTCGAGCCAGCTTACCACCCTGCCTTGACATACAAATATCAAGAAAACAACCGTCATCAGTCTGCAGCAAGGTCGCCTTTTCCTTTGGTGTCCAAATTAAAAGACAATGTCGCATATTAATGTCATATAAACCTCCCTATAATAATGTATAATAATGCAACTCTAAAATAAGGTTATATGGTCGCTCAATGCACTTTTCGTAAAAGGGAATGTTAAAGGTATATCTACCTTCAACGGGATGAGGCTCATTACCAATTATGTAGTTACTGGAACATATTCTATGGATGCATTTTGCACACGACGGTGCTATGCCATCAAACACATGAGGCATATCAGGTGCGAAAACAGACGTCCCAGCTGTCAAAAACAGCACATTGACGCCAGCAGTCCACCACCTGGCTTCTTCTATCGATGAGCATTAAATGGGAATGGGAGGAGCAATAATACCGCAAGGTGTGTCAGGTTCGGCGGCTCCTTCCACTTGGAACGGGCGGCAGTGTCGCCTATTCAGTGCCGATATTGGGCTGCCGTGACACCTATCTTGGTAATTGAAGTGTTTGTAACTTGTGTCACACTGTGGAGACGCTGATGTCTCGAGATCCCGTACTTGCCTTCTGGTTAATTTGGTCTAAGTTCAGCTCGCAGTCACTTTAAAATATTTTGATCTATCAGATCAAATAAAATATCAGCCGTAGTGTGTCAAGTGATGAATGCTGAACTCGTGTACTTCGATTGCCTTTCAGGAACCAAAGGAGCCTTGGACAAGCGCGTGCATTGCATGTGAATTCGGCACTGTACCACGACTTACTTGTTCTGCAGATCGCACCGGATGGCTTTTCCTCACAGATTTCGTTCTGATTGCACAACTTCGCATCGCAGCCTGAAAAAAACGAACACTTAATGAGCGAGTCGCGATACATGTCCGACAAAGTAGTAAGAGGACTGATTTCATCCTGCTGCTGGCCAGGCATACAATTTCAATACATAGTCCAAACGAATAAGTTACCTCGGGCATGTCTTAAAACCATGGCCAATATTTTGGGCTCTCTCCAAATGAGTGTGACTTGTATCTACTCCAGCCATTTTGAGGTGGTCAAAAATACCCGCCACGCCTCCTGAAGCGATTCATGGGCTTAAAGGCCATGCTGTTTCTACACGGGAATGTTATCCATGAACATTCCATCAAGGTAATCCGATGATTTGAATCAATTCAAACCCTGCGACTTGTTGTGGCAATTGGGCTTAAGCTATTTGTAGCAATACTCAATGTTTTAAGTTGGTAATAGGCTAACTATCATTTCACGCCTATATTTTGTCGACTGGCCTGTGTATGCGGACTGGGGTTAGGTAGGTACCTAGGTAGGTGTTATGGGATTCCATATATCAGTGGCAGGAACCAATAGCTGATGGGCAGTTGGTTTCGGTGTCTCTGCGGATGGTACAGGATCCTCTGAAGCCACTGGGGTGAGTTGCTATGACAATAAATGAGCCTGACAGTTGGTAGAGCTTTCTTAAATAGCCTAACAATTAGACTAAAACAATTTGTCGTTACGCTTTACGGTCGCATAATGTTGGCTCTTCGAGTCAAAATTAGAAAATACATTTTACGTGACTTATCAACCAGACAGGCGACTTGTCTTAATGTACTAGATGATTGCCTTGTCGGGAATGATCCGACAAAGATGTGTGGAGTATGTCAGACGTTACGCCATATCTGCGTTATCCAGCTGCAACGTTGGCCATCTCGCCCATGGTGGGCCAGATATTGCACTATGCTGTGAAAGGTGTGGCGACATTCTAACGGGCGTTCGCCTGATATAGGAGACTCGATACACTATGAAGAGTTGACGTCCAGAAGGGTGCCTTTGCCAGTAATGTGACTAGAGGCAGCGGAATTTCCCCGGAGTGTGCCTAAGTTTGCATTAGGTGGGTTAACTATTCGAAAGTATGACCGGTAACTTCAGAGGAGAAACTATAGGCGATGTTCCGTCTTCTTACGTCATGGATCAGTGACCTGACATGATACCTTCAATGGTCACATCATAGGATTGGAACAAAGCTGTGCGTGCACGAGTCTCCTGCTGCCACCCACAAATAGTGGCCGGGCCACTATGGTAAAACTGTCAGGCAGATTACCAAGAGGCGGGAGCACGGAAGGCGATACAGCTACAACCGAATGCCATAGAGATATATATTGGCCTGCAAAGGTCGCATAGACAACGGAGATACTCACTGACCCGGAAAGGGGCTGACATCTGACCTGTCCGGAACACTGACCTTGCACACAGACCGGGCCTTCTGGGAGGATCTTGCAGGACGATAAGCGGTCACATGGTATGTCACTACAGGTCTCTGAAACCAAACACGATCCTAATTTACAAAAGTCGAACGACTCAAACCGAAACTCCAACGACACTGTTCCATCTTACAGCCTTCATCTTACTCCTACATGTGCTCCGTCAGAATGTAGCTACGTTGCTCAAACAAGATAGAAGCTGATTACTGCCGGTGCATATCAAGACGGCAAGACTCTTTTCACCAACAATACAAAAAATCCACCAACCAACCTGACACAACCAAATTGCCTACCGTAAAATTAACTTTTGGCCAGAATACCCGGCTTGAAAAAGCGACCGCAGGTACATGCAACAATTAATTGAGATGCATTTTTCCTCATGCTTATGAAAATATTCTTTGAGCTTTACAGCTAAACAATATATACTTTGCATCTAAACCAATATATACCACGTTGTAAACAAGAACGGTGGGATGAGCCTGACAATAGCCCATGTCCAATGAGTCATATAACGATATCCCTATCTTATTCAAATAAAATTGAAATATTTATTCGATGTCTGCGATGTGATTTGTATCGAGCAGAATTTCGCAGAACATGGTAATATCATTTTCATCTGTGAGTCAGGGTAGCTAGGAATGCTTGAATAGAATGTGATTGGTTGCAACCTATGATATTAGAAGACAATCATATGTGTATCAGACATATTCACTGCACTTGATAATAGAGTGCATGGCCACAAATAACTACAGTGACATTCACACAACTGCCATTGCCCCCTTGCACAGCTTACTAGGATTGGTGATTAGAAATAAAATTGTATGGTAATTTAAGTTTGCTACATCCCATTTCGAATCAGCTTATCATCATGCCTTGAGCAATAAACATCAAGGAAACCACATTGATGAGTCAAAACAGCCCTGAGATAAAGCCTCCTTTTCGTTCGGTCTCCATATTGCAAGGCTGCTATAGCACATTAATGGTCGTATAAACCATCTTTTTTGTCGCTCCATGCACAGTGCGCACATGGGAAGTACTCAATACTTGCTGCCTTCAACGAGGTTACAATAATTACATATTTTGTGACATCTTCGATAGATGCATTGTGCACACGACAGCGCTATTCCATCAAACACATGAGGCATACAGATAGAAAACAGACGTCCATGCTGTCAAGTTGTCACATTGACGATAGCAGTCCACCACCCGGCTTCTTCTATTGACGAGCAGTCAAAGGGAAGGGGAACTAAAACCGCAACTCGTGGCAAGCTTGGGCGGCTCCATGCAATCCAAACGGTAGGCAGTGTTGCTTATTCAGTACCGAGTTGGGTCTGTCACGACACCTCTCCGGGAAATTGCAGTGTACATGAATTACATAACGCGGTGGCTACGTTGATTTGTCGAGATATTTTCGAGAAATATTCAAGCACGTCGCCGTGTCAAATCCACACTTGACGCCAGTTTAACATGGTCTAACCTCCAGCTGACCGCTTCTTCGAAATATTTTGGTCTATCAGATAACGAGCAGTAGTGTGGCAAGTGATGAATGCTGAACTTGTGTAATTCGATGGTCTTTCAGGAACCAAACGAGCCTTGGACAAGCGCGCGCATTGCATGTGAATTCGGCACGGTACCACGACTTACTTGCTCTGCAGATCGCACCGGATGGCTTTTCCTCACAGATTTCGTTCTGATTGCACAACTTCGTATTGCAGCCTGAAAAAACGGACACGCAATGAAAGAGTCTCGATACATGTCCGACAAAGTAGCAAGATGATTGATCTCATCCTGCTGCTAACCAGGCGTACCATTTCAATACATAGTCCAAACGAATAACAGTTACATCGGGGATGTCTTAAAACCACAGCCCCTATTCTGGTCTTTCTCCAAATGAGTGTGACTTTTATCTGCTCCAACCATTTTGAGGAGGTGGAAAATACCCTTCACTCTTCCTGAAACGGTTCGTGGCCTTAAAGGCCATGCTGTTCATATACTGAAATGTTATCCATGAACATTCCATCAAGGTAGGCCAGTGATTTAATACAATTGAAACCCTGCGACTTGTTGTGGCAATTGGGCTCAGGCTATTTGTAGCAATGCTCAATGTTTTAAGTCGGTAATGTCTAACTAGCATTTCACTGCCTGTATTTTCTCTACATGCATATGTATGCTGACACCAGTAGCGTGGGAATTACATATATCAGTGGCAGGAACCCATAGCTGATGGGCAGTTGGTTTCGGTCTCCTTGCTGATGGTACAGGTGCCTCTGAAGCAACTGGTATGAGATGCTATGACAATAAATGAGCCTGGCAGTTGGTAAAGCTTTCTTAAATAGCCCAACAATTAGACTAAAACAATTTGTCGTTACGCTTTACGGTCGCATAAAGTTGGCTCTTCGAGTCAAAATTAGAAAATACGTTTTACGTGACTTATCAACCAGACAGGCGACTTGTCTTAATGTACTAGATGATTGCCTTGTCGGGAATGATCCGACAAAGATGTGTGGAGTATGTCAGACGGTACGCCATATCTGCGTTATCCAGCTGCAACGTTGGCCATCTCGCCCATGGTGGGCCAGATATTGCACTATGCTGTGAAAGGTGTGGCGACATTCTAACGGGCGTTCGCCTGATATAGGAGACTCGATACACTATGAAGAGTTGACGTCCAGAAGGGTGCCTTTGCCAGTAATGTGACTAGAGGCAGCGGAATTTCCCCGGAGTGTGCCTAAGTTTGCATTAGGTGGGTTAACTATTCGAAAGTATGACCGGTAACTTCAGAGGAGAAACTATAGGCGATGTTCCGTCTTCTTACGTCATGGATCAGTGACCTGACATGATACCTTCAATGGTCACATCATAGGATTGGAACAAAGCTGTGCGTGCACGAGTCTCCTGCTGCCACCCACAAATAGTGGCCGGGCCACTATTGTAAAACTGTCAGGCAGATTACCAAGAGGCGGGAGCACGGAAGGCGATACAGCTACAACCGAATGCCATAGAGATATATATTGTTTAATACAACGAAGAATGGCTCTTAGATGCTCCTGGGTTTTAGACATTGCGTGTAAAGAAAGCATACGACCTTCAATATACCAGGAGGTGCTGAGTTGACATCAAAAGTAACGTTAGGGATTATACTTTATTAGGTACTCAACGTTTCGGCCAGGGGCCATCGTCAGGAGTGATATAAAATGTCAAGTTAAGCAATTGAAAAAAAAAAAAGTACGCGAGAAAAAAAGCGTGCAAAGACACGTGGAATGCAGAAAAAGCCTCCTCAGTGGTGCAGACACTTAAAGAAACTCCAAACCAGAAACAAACTAGGTCAAGATAGAATCCTCTGAGGAAGCCCGAGCCGATGGTCCACATACATATCGATACATACACTCACGCACATATATAGACATAGATCCAATATAACGCGTAATACATAGAATATAATTTATGTTTATGTAATTTAAGTGATATACCAAGACGTCGTTTGCGTGTTTAGTTGCGGCCGTAGATTACGTATGTGTAGAGATTCGAGGACCTTTAGATCAGCGTTGTCCCTGGCTGTTGCTAGAATTTCTACTTTGAAGTTTGTGTTAGTGTCGCTGTGTTCCATGTTATAATGTTTGTCGATCATGTGTTCGCCTAAAGGTGTGTATGCTCTTCGAAGTCTGGCATCTCCCAAGTGCTCATTGTACCTATCCCTGATACTACGTTTGGTTTCACCGACATAAAATATTCCAAGACAGCGGTTGCACGTTATTTTATAAACTACGTTTTTTCGCGTGCATCTACCTTTGAGCCCGTTGATGCAGGTGTGGCACGTTCTTCTACCAGCAGGGCATGGCGGAATTTCCAGGGCTGAGCGGACCAGGTAAGATTTCAGCGTAGGTCCGCTAGTCCAGGCTACCCTAACATGGTTTAGATGAGACGAACGGATGGCTGCGTTTACCTGTCGACATAGTTGGTCATCGACAAATGGAAGTCTCATGTAAACATAGTTGGGATTACTACCCGCTCGATGCCGACGTTGCCCACTTATCCTACTCCTGTTGTGAGGGTGAACAGCACGAGCGGCGGAGTGTACCCGATGTGCTGGGTATCCGTTTTCAGGCTGATGGGAGCTACACCACCGAACTGTACTTTAAACCTATGGCAGCCCCCATCATCTTGCACTATGATTCGGCCCACCCGATGGGTACTAAAAAGGCCGTTTTAACATCCCAAATGAGGAGAGCAGCACGAGTCTCCTCCGATACTATTTCATGCAAGCGGAGCCTTGCGAAGATGACAACTCTTTTCCTGGAAAACGGATACCCAGCACATCGGGTACACTCCGCCGCTCGTGCTGTTCACCCTCACAACAGGAGTAGGATAAGTGGGCAACGTCGGCATCGAGCGGGTAGTAATCCCAACTATGTTTACATGAGACTTCCATTTGTCGATGACCAACTATGTCGACAGGTAAACGCAGCCATCCGTTCGTCTCATCTAAACCATGTTAGGGTAGCCTGGACTAGCGGACCTACGCTGAAATCTTACCTGGTCCGCTCAGCCCTAGAAATTCCGCCATGCCCTGCTGGTAGAAGAACGTGCCACACCTGCATCAACGGGCTCAAAGGTAGATGCACGCGAAAAAACGTAGTTTATAAAATAACGTGCAACCGCTGTCTTGGAATATTTTATGTCGGTGAAACCAAACGTAGTATCAGGGATAGGTACAATGAGCACTTGGGAGATGCCAGACTTCGAAGAGCATACACACCTTTAGGCGAACACATGATCGACAAACATTATAACATGGAACACAGCGACACTAACACAAACTTCAAAGTAGAAATTCTAGCAACAGCCAGGGACAACGCTGATCTAAAGGTCCTCGGTTCTCTACACATACGTAATCTACGGCCGCAACTAAACACGCAAACGACGTCTTGGTATATCACTTAAATTACATAAACATAAATTATATTCTATGTATTACGCGTTATATTGGATCTATGTCTATATATGTGCGTGAGTGTATGTATCGATATGTATGTGGACCATCGGCTCGGGCTTCCTCAGAGGATTCTATCTTGACCTAGTTTGTTTCTGGTTTGGAGTTTCTTTAAGTGTCTGCACCACTGAGGAGGCTTTTCTGCATTCCACGTGTCTTTGCACGCTTTTTTTCTCGCGTTTTTTTTTTTTTCAATTGCTTAACTTGACATTTTTATATCACTCCTGACGATGGCCCCGAACCGAAAAGTAACTAATAAAAAATATAATATCAAACCTTACTTTTTTTTTAAACTCACCACCCCTAATTATATAAAAGAAGTTTTTTTTCTTTTTTTAGATATATATTGGCCTGCAAAGGTCGCATAGACAACGGAGATACTCACTGACCCGGAAAGGGGCTAACATCTGACCTGTCCGGAACACTGACCTCGCACACAGACCGGGCCTTCTGGGAGGATCTTGCAGGACGATAAGCGGTCACATCGTATGTCACTACAGGTCTCTGAAACCAAACACGATCCTAATTTACAAAAGTCGAACGACTCAAACCGAAACTCCAACGACACTGTTCCATCTTACAGCCTTCATCTTACTCCTACATGTGCTCCGTCAGAATGTAGCTACGTTGCTCAAACAAGATAGAAGCTGATTACTGCCGGTGCATATCAAGACGGCAAGACTCTTTTCACCAACAATACAAAAAATCCACCAACCAACCTGACACAACCAAATTGCCTACCGTAAAATTAACTTTTGGCCAGAATACCCGGCTTGAAAAAGCGACCGCAGGTACATGCAACAATTAATTGAGATGCATTTTTCCTCATGCTTATGAAAATATTCTTTGAGCTTTACAGCTAAACAATATATACTTTGCATCTAAACCAATATATACCACGTTGTAAACAAGAACGGTGGGATGAGCCTGACAATAGCCCATGTCCAATGAGTCATATAACGATATCCCTATCTTATTCAAATAAAATTGAAATATTTATTCGATGTCTGCGATGTGATTTGTATCGAGCAGAATTTCGCAGAACATGGTAATATCATTTTCATCTGTGAGTCAGGGTAGCTAGGAATGCTTGAATAGAATGTGATTGGTTGCAACCTATGATATTAGAAGACAATCATATGTGTATCAGACATATTCTCTGCACTTGATAATAGAGTGCATGGCCACAAATAACTACAGTGACATTCACACAACTGCCATTGCCCCCTTGCACAGCTTACTAGGATTGGTGATTAGAAATAAAATTGTATGGTAATTTAAGTTTGCTACATCCCATTTCGAATCAGCTTATCATCGTGCCTTGAGCAATAAACATCAAGGAAACCACATTGATGAGTCAAAATAGCCCTGAGATAAAGCCTCCTTTCGTTCGGTCTCCATATTGCAAGGCTGCTATCGCACATTAATGGTCGTATAAACCATCTTTTTTGTCGCTCCATGCACAGTGCGCACATGGGAAGTACTCAATACTTGCTGCCTTCAACGAGGTTACAATAATTACATATTTTGTGACATCTTCGATAGATGCATTGTGCACACGACAGCGCTATTCCATCAAACACATGAGGCATACAGATAGAAAACAGACGTCCATGCTGTCAAGTTGTCACATTGACGATAGCAGTCCACCACCCGGCTTCTTCTATTGACGAGCAGTCAAAGGGAAGGGGAACTAAAACCGCAACTCGTGGCAAGCTTGGGCGGCTCCATGCAATCCAAACGGTAGGCAGTGTTGCTTATTCAGTACCGAGTTGGGTCTGTCACGACACCTCTCCGGGAAATTGCAGTGTACATGAATTACATAACGCGGTGGCTACGTTGATTTGTCGAGATATTTTCGAGAAATATTCAAGCACGTCGCCGTGTCAAATCCACACTTGACGCCAGTTTAACATGGTCTAACCTCCAGCTGACCGCTTCTTCGAAATATTTTGGTCTATCAGATAACGAGCAGTAGTGTGGCAAGTGATGAATGCTGAACTTGTGTAATTCGATGGTCTTTCAGGAACCAAACGAGCCTTGGACAAGCGCGCGCATTGCATGTGAATTCGGCACGGTACCACGACTTACTTGCTCTGCAGATCGCACCGGATGGCTTTTCCTCACAGATTTCGTTCTGATTGCACAACTTCGTATTGCAGCCTGAAAAAACGGACACGCAATGAAAGAGTCTCGATACATGTCCGACAAAGTAGCAAGATGATTGATCTCATCCTGCTGCTAACCAGGCGTACCATTTCAATACATAGTCCAAACGAATAACAGTTACATCGGGGATGTCTTAAAACCACAGCCCCTATTCTGGTCTTTCTCCAAATGAGTGTGACTTTTATCTGCTCCAACCATTTTGAGGAGGTGGAAAATACCCTTCACTCTTCCTGAAACGGTTCGTGGCCTTAAAGGCCATGCTGTTCATATACTGGAATGTTATCCATGAACATTCCATCAAGGTAGGCCAGTGATTTAATACAATTGAAACCCTGCGACTTGTTGTGGCAATTGGGCTCAGGCTATTTGTAGCAATGCTCAATGTTTTAAGTCGGTAATGTCTAACTAGCATTTCACTGCCTGTATTTTCTCTACATGCATATGTATGCTGACACCAGTAGCGTGGGAATTACATATATCAGTGGCAGGAACCCATAGCTGATGGGCAGTTGGTTTTGGTCTCCTTGCTGATGGTACAGGTGCCTCTGAAGCAACTGGTATGAGATGCTATGACAATAAATGAGCCTGGCAGTTGGTAAAGCTTTCTTAAATAGCCTAACAATTAGACTAAAACAAGTTGTCGTTACGCTTTACGGTCGCATAAAGTTGGCTCTTCGAGTCAAAATTAGAAAATACATTTTACGTGACTTATCAACCAGACAGGCGACTTGTCTTAATGTACTAGATGATTGCCTTGTCGGGAATGATCCGACAAAGATGTGTGGAGTATGTCAGACGGTACGCCATATCTGCGTTATCCAGCTGCAACGTTGGCCATCTCGCCCATGGTGGGCCAGATATTGCACTATGCTGTGAAAGGTGTGGCGACATTCTAACGGGCGTTCGCCTGATATAGGAGACTCGATACACTATGAAGAGTTGACGTCCAGAAGGGTGCCTTTGCCAGTAATGTGACTAGAGGCAGCGGAATTTCCCCGGAGTGTGCCTAAGTTTGCATTAGGTGGGTTAACTATTCGAAAGTATGACCGGTAACTTCAGAGGAGAAACTATAGGCGATGTTCCGTCTTCTTACGTCATGGATCAGTGACCTGACATGATACCTTCAATGGTCACATCATAGGATTGGAACAAAGCTGTGCGTGCACGAGTCTCCTGCTGCCACCCACAAATAGTGGCCGGGCCACTATTGTAAAACTGTCAGGCAGATTACCAAGAGGCGGGAGCACGGAAGGCGATACAGCTACAACCGAATGCCATAGAGATATATATTGGCCTGCAAAGGTCGCATAGACAACGGAGATACTCACTGACCCGGAAAGGGGCTGACATCTGACCTGTCCGGAACACTGACCTCGCACACAGACCGGGCCTTCTGGGAGGATCTTGCAGGACGATAAGCGGTCACATCGTAGGTCACTACAGGTCTCTGAAACCAAACACGATCCTAATTTACAAAAGTCGAACGACTCAAACCGAAACTCCAACGACACTGTTCCATCTTACAGCCTTCATCTTACTCCTACATGTGCTCCGTCAGAATGTAGCTACGTTGCTCAAACAAGATAGAAGCTGATTACTGCCGGTGCATATCAAGACGGCAAGACTCTTTTCACCAACAATACAAAAAATCCACCAACCAACCTGACACAACCAAATTGCCTACCGTAAAATTAACTTTTGGCCAGAATACCCGGCTTGAAAAAGCGACCGCAGGTACATGCAACAATTAATTGAGATGCATTTTTCCTCATGCTTATGAAAATATTCTTTGAGCTTTACAGCTAAACAATATATACTTTGCATCTAAACCAATATATACCACGTTGTAAACAAGAACGGTGGGATGAGCCTGACAATAGCCCATGTCCAATGAGTCATATAACGATATCCCTATCTTATTCAAATAAAATTGAAATATTTATTCGATGTCTGCGATGTGATTTGTATCGAGCAGAATTTCGCAGAACATGGTAATATCATTTTCATCTGTGAGTCAGGGTAGCTAGGAATGCTTGAATAGAATGTGATTGGTTGCAACCTATGATATTAGAAGACAATCATATGTGTATCAGACATATTCACTGCACTTGATAATAGAGTGCATGGCCACAAATAACTACAGTGACATTCACACAACTGCCATTGCCCCCTTGCACAGCTTACTAGGATTGGTGATTAGAAATAAAATTGTATGGTAATTTAAGTTTGCTACATCCCATTTCGAATCAGCTTATCATCGTGCCTTGAGCAATAAACATCAAGGAAACCACATTGATGAGTCAAAACAGCCCTGAGATAAAGCCTCCTTTTCGTTCGGTCTCCATATTGCAAGGCTGCTATCGCACATTAATGGTCGTATAAACCATCTTTTTTGTCGCTCCATGCACAGTGCGCACATGGGAAGTACTCAATACTTGCTGCCTTCAACGAGGTTACAATAATTACATATTTTGTGACATCTTCGATAGATGCATTGTGCACACGACAGCGCTATTCCATCAAACACATGAGGCATACAGATAGAAAACAGACGTCCATGCTGTCAAGTTGTCACATTGACGATAGCAGTCCACCACCCGGCTTCTTCTATTGACGAGCAGTCAAAGGGAAGGGGAACTAAAACCGCAACTCGTGGCAAGCTTGGGCGGCTCCATGCAATCCAAACGGTAGGCAGTGTTGCTTATTCAGTACCGAGTTGGGTCTGTCACGACACCTCTCCGGGAAATTGCAGTGTACATGAATTACATAACGCGGTGGCTACGTTGATTTGTCGAGATATTTTCGAGAAATATTCAAGCACGTCGCCGTGTCAAATCCACACTTGACGCCAGTTTAACATGGTCTAACCTCCAGCTGACCGCTTCTTCGAAATATTTTGGTCTATCAGATAACGAGCAGTAGTGTGGCAAGTGATGAATGCTGAACTTGTGTAATTCGATGGTCTTTCAGGAACCAAACGAGCCTTGGACAAGCGCGCGCATTGCATGTGAATTCGGCACGGTACCACGACTTACTTGCTCTGCAGATCGCACCGGATGGCTTTTCCTCACAGATTTCGTTCTGATTGCACAACTTCGTATTGCAGCCTGAAAAAACGGACACGCAATGAAAGAGTCTCGATACATGTCCGACAAAGTAGCAAGATGATTGATCTCATCCTGCTGCTAACCAGGCGTACCATTTCAATACATAGTCCAAACGAATAACAGTTACATCGGGGATGTCTTAAAACCACAGCCCCTATTCTGGTCTTTCTCCAAATGAGTGTGACTTTTATCTGCTCCAACCATTTTGAGGAGGTGGAAAATACCCTTCACTCTTCCTGAAACGGTTCGTGGCCTTAAAGGCCATGCTGTTCATATACTGGAATGTTATCCATGAACATTCCATCAAGGTAGGCCAGTGATTTAATACAATTGAAACCCTGCGACTTGTTGTGGCAATTGGGCTCAGGCTATTTGTAGCAATGCTCAATGTTTTAAGTCGGTAATGTCTAACTAGCATTTCACTGCCTGTATTTTCTCTACATGCATATGTATGCTGACACCAGTAGCGTGGGAATTACATATATCAGTGGCAGGAACCCATAGCTGATGGGCAGTTGGTTTTGGTCTCCTTGCTGATGGTACAGGTGCCTCTGAAGCAACTGGTATGAGATGCTATGACAATAAATGAGCCTGGCAGTTGGTAAAGCTTTCTTAAATAGCCTAACAATTAGACTAAAACAATTTGTCGTTACGCTTTACGGTCGCATAAAGTTGGCTCTTCGAGTCAAAATTAGAAAATACATTTTACGTGACTTATCAACCAGACAGGCGACTTGTCTTAATGTACTAGATGATTGCCTTGTCGGGAATGATCCGACAAAGATGTGTGGAGTATGTCAGACGGTACGCCATATCTGCGTTATCCAGCTGCAACGTTGGCCATCTCGCCCATGGTGGGCCAGATATTGCACTATGCTGTGAAAGGTGTGGCGACATTCTAACGGGCGTTCGCCTGATATAGGAGACTCGATACACTATGAAGAGTTGACGTCCAGAAGGGTGCCTTTGCCAGTAATGTGACTAGAGGCAGCGGAATTTCCCCGGAGTGTGCCTAAGTTTGCATTAGGTGGGTTAACTATTCGAAAGTATGACCGGTAACTTCAGAGGAGAAACTATAGGCGATGTTCCGTCTTCTTACGTCATGGATCAGTGACCTGACATGATACCTTCAATGGTCACATCATAGGATTGGAACAAAGCTGTGCGTGCACGAGTCTCCTGCTGCCACCCACAAATAGTGGCCGGGCCACTATGGTAAAACTGTCAGGCAGATTACCAAGAGGCGGGAGCACGGAAGGCGATACAGCTACAACCGAATGCCATAGAGATATATATTGGCCTGCAAAGGTCGCATAGACAACGGAGATACTCACTGACCCGGAAAGGGGCTGACATCTGACCTGTCCGGAACACTGACCTTGCACACAGACCGGGCCTTCTGGGAGGATCTTGCAGGACGATAAGCGGTCACATGGTATGTCACTACAGGTCTCTGAAACCAAACACGATCCTAATTTACAAAAGTCGAACGACTCAAACCGAAACTCCAACGACACTGTTCCATCTTACAGCCTTCATCTTACTCCTACATGTGCTCCGTCAGAATGTAGCTACGTTGCTCAAACAAGATAGAAGCTGATTACTGCCGGTGCATATCAAGACGGCAAGACTCTTTTCACCAACAATACAAAAAATCCACCAACCAACCTGACACAACCAAATTGCCTACCGTAAAATTAACTTTTGGCCAGAATACCCGGCTTGAAAAAGCGACCGCAGGTACATGCAACAATTAATTGAGATGCATTTTTCCTCATGCTTATGAAAATATTCTTTGAGCTTTACAGCTAAACAATATATACTTTGCATCTAAACCAATATATACCACGTTGTAAACAAGAACGGTGGGATGAGCCTGACAATAGCCCATGTCCAATGAGTCATATAACGATATCCCTATCTTATTCAAATAAAATTGAAATATTTATTCGATGTCTGCGATGTGATTTGTATCGAGCAGAATTTCGCAGAACATGGTAATATCATTTTCATCTGTGAGTCAGGGTAGCTAGGAATGCTTGAATAGAATGTGATTGGTTGCAACCTATGATATTAGAAGACAATCATATGTGTATCAGACATATTCACTGCACTTGATAATAGAGTGCATGGCCACAAATAACTACAGTGACATTCACACAACTGCCATTGCCCCCTTGCACAGCTTACTAGGATTGGTGATTAGAAATAAAATTGTATGGTAATTTAAGTTTGCTACATCCCATTTCGAATCAGCTTATCATCGTGCCTTGAGCAATAAACATCAAGGAAACCACATTGATGAGTCAAAACAGCCCTGAGATAAAGCCTCCTTTTCGTTCGGTCTCCATATTGCAAGGCTGCTATCGCACATTAATGGTCGTATAAACCATCTTTTTTGTCGCTCCATGCACAGTGCGCACATGGGAAGTACTCAATACTTGCTGCCTTCAACGAGGTTACAATAATTACATATTTTGTGACATCTTCGATAGATGCATTGTGCACACGACAGCGCTATTCCATCAAACACATGAGGCATACAGATAGAAAACAGACGTCCATGCTGTCAAGTTGTCACATTGACGATAGCAGTCCACCACCCGGCTTCTTCTATTGACGAGCAGTCAAAGGGAAGGGGAACTAAAACCGCAACTCGTGGCAAGCTTGGGCGGCTCCATGCAATCCAAACGGTAGGCAGTGTTGCTTATTCAGTACCGAGTTGGGTCTGTCACGACACCTCTCCGGGAAATTGCAGTGTACATGAATTACATAACGCGGTGGCTACGTTGATTTGTCGAGATATTTTCGAGAAATATTCAAGCACGTCGCCGTGTCAAATCCACACTTGACGCCAGTTTAACATGGTCTAACCTCCAGCTGACCGCTTCTTCGAAATATTTTGGTCTATCAGATAACGAGCAGTAGTGTGGCAAGTGATGAATGCTGAACTTGTGTAATTCGATGGTCTTTCAGGAACCAAACGAGCCTTGGACAAGCGCGCGCATTGCATGTGAATTCGGCACGGTACCACGACTTACTTGCTCTGCAGATCGCACCGGATGGCTTTTCCTCACAGATTTCGTTCTGATTGCACAACTTCGTATTGCAGCCTGAAAAAACGGACACGCAATGAAAGAGTCTCGATACATGTCCGACAAAGTAGCAAGATGATTGATCTCATCCTGCTGCTAACCAGGCGTACCATTTCAATACATAGTCCAAACGAATAACAGTTACATCGGGGATGTCTTAAAACCACAGCCCCTATTCTGGTCTTTCTCCAAATGAGTGTGACTTTTATCTGCTCCAACCATTTTGAGGAGGTGGAAAATACCCTTCACTCTTCCTGAAACGGTTCGTGGCCTTAAAGGCCATGCTGTTCATATACTGGAATGTTATCCATGAACATTCCATCAAGGTAGGCCAGTGATTTAATACAATTGAAACCCTGCGACTTGTTGTGGCAATTGGGCTCAGGCTATTTGTAGCAATGCTCAATGTTTTAAGTCGGTAATGTCTAACTAGCATTTCACTGCCTGTATTTTCTCTACATGCATATGTATGCTGACACCAGTAGCGTGGGAATTACATATATCAGTGGCAGGAACCCATAGCTGATGGGCAGTTGGTTTTGGTCTCCTTGCTGATGGTACAGGTGCCTCTGAAGCAACTGGTATGAGATGCTATGACAATAAATGAGCCTGGCAGTTGGTAAAGCTTTCTTAAATAGCCTAACAATTAGACTAAAACAATTTGTCGTTACGCTTTACGGTCGCATAAAGTTGGCTCTTCGAGTCAAAATTAGAAAATACATTTTACGTGACTTATCAACCAGACAGGCGACTTGTCTTAATGTACTAGATGATTGCCTTGTCGGGAATGATCCGACAAAGATGTGTGGAGTATGTCAGACGGTACGCCATATCTGCGTTATCCAGCTGCAACGTTGGCCATCTCGCCCATGGTGGGCCAGATATTGCACTATGCTGTGAAAGGTGTGGCGACATTCTAACGGGCGTTCGCCTGATATAGGAGACTCGATACACTATGAAGAGTTGACGTCCAGAAGGGTGCCTTTGCCAGTAATGTGACTAGAGGCAGCGGAATTTCCCCGGAGTGTGCCTAAGTTTGCATTAGGTGGGTTAACTATTCGAAAGTATGACCGGTAACTTCAGAGGAGAAACTATAGGCGATGTTCCGTCTTCTTACGTCATGGATCAGTGACCTGACATGATACCTTCAATGGTCACATCATAGGATTGGAACAAAGCTGTGCGTGCACGAGTCTCCTGCTGCCACCCACAAATAGTGGCCGGGCCACTATGGTAAAACTGTCAGGCAGATTACCAAGAGGCGGGAGCACGGAAGGCGATACAGCTACAACCGAATGCCATAGAGATATATATTGGCCTGCAAAGGTCGCATAGACAACGGAGATACTCACTGACCCGGAAAGGGGCTGACATCTGACCTGTCCGGAACACTGACCTTGCACACAGACCGGGCCTTCTGGGAGGATCTTGCAGGACGATAAGCGGTCACATGGTATGTCACTACAGGTCTCTGAAACCAAACACGATCCTAATTTACAAAAGTCGAACGACTCAAACCGAAACTCCAACGACACTGTTCCATCTTACAGCCTTCATCTTACTCCTACATGTGCTCCGTCAGAATGTAGCTACGTTGCTCAAACAAGATAGAAGCTGATTACTGCCGGTGCATATCAAGACGGCAAGACTCTTTTCACCAACAATACAAAAAATCCACCAACCAACCTGACACAACCAAATTGCCTACCGTAAAATTAACTTTTGGCCAGAATACCCGGCTTGAAAAAGCGACCGCAGGTACATGCAACAATTAATTGAGATGCATTTTTCCTCATGCTTATGAAAATATTCTTTGAGCTTTACAGCTAAACAATATATACTTTGCATCTAAACCAATATATACCACGTTGTAAACAAGAACGGTGGGATGAGCCTGACAATAGCCCATGTCCAATGAGTCATATAACGATATCCCTATCTTATTCAAATAAAATTGAAATATTTATTCGATGTCTGCGATGTGATTTGTATCGAGCAGAATTTCGCAGAACATGGTAATATCATTTTCATCTGTGAGTCAGGGTAGCTAGGAATGCTTGAATAGAATGTGATTGGTTGCAACCTATGATATTAGAAGACAATCATATGTGTATCAGACATATTCACTGCACTTGATAATAGAGTGCATGGCGACAAATAACTACAGTGTCATTCACACAACTGCCATTGCCCCCTTGCACAGCTTACTAGGATTGGTGATTAGAAATAAAATTGTATGGTAATTTAAGTTTGCTACATCCCATTTCGAATCAGCTTATCATCATGCCTTGAGCAATAAACATCAAGGAAACCACATTGATGAGTCAAAACAGCCCTGAGATAAAGCCTCCTTTTCGTTCGGTCTCCATATTGCAAGGCTGCTATCGCACATTAATGGTCGTATAAACCATCTTTTTTGTCGCTCCATGCACAGTTCGCACATGGGAAGTACCCAATACTTGCTGCCTTCAACGAGGTTACAATAATTACATATTTTGTGACATCTTCGATAGATGCATTGTGCACACGACAGCGCTATTCCATCAAACACATGAGGCATACAGATAGAAAACAGACGTCCATGCTGTCAATTTGTCACATTGACGATAGCAGTCCACCACCCGGCTTCTTCTATTGACGAGCAGTCAAAGGGGAGGGGAACTAAAACCGCAACTCGTGGCAAGTTTGGGCGGCTCCATGCATTCGAAACGGAAACCAGTGTTGCTTATTCAGTACCGAGTTGGGTCTGCCACGACACCTCTGCGGGAAATTGCAGTGTACATGAATTTAGTAACCCGGTGTCGACGCTGATTTGTCGAGATATTTTCGAGAAATATTCAAGCGCGCCGTGTCAAATCCACACTGACGCCAGTTTAACTGTTTAACCTGCTGCCGCTTAAATATTTTTTATATACCACCTCTGCGGGAAATTGCAGTGTACATGAATTTAGTAACCCGGTGTGGACGCTGATTTGTCAAGATATTTTCGAGAAGTATTCAAGCATGTGGCGGTGTCAACTCCGCACTTGAACTCCAATTGAATGTCGTCTAACCTTCAGCTGACCGCCTCTTCAAAATATATTGAACTGTCAGATAACGAGCAGTAGTGTGTCAAGTGATGAATGCTGAACCTGTGTACTTCGATGGCCTTTCAGGAGCCAAAGTAGCACACTTGGACACTTGGGTTACAGCACTTGGACAAGCGCGCTCATTGTATGCAAATTCGGCATTGTACCATGACTTACTTGTTCTACAGATCGCACCGGATGGCTTTTCCTCACAAATTTCGTTCGGATTGCACACCTTCGTATTGCAGCCTGAAAAAACGAACACCCAATGAGTGAGTCGCGATACATGTCCGACAAAGTAGTAAGAGGACTGATTTCATCCTGCTGCTAGCCAGTCATACAATTTCAATACATAGTCCCAATGAATAAAAGTTACTTCGGGCATGTCATCAAACCATGGCCCATATTTTGGGCTATCTCCAAATGAGTGTGACTTGTATCTGCTCCAACCATGTTGAGGAGGTGAAAAATACCCGTCACTCCTCCGGAAGCGGTTCTTGGACTTAAAGGCCATGCTGTTCCTATACGGGAATGCTATCCATGAACATTCCATCAAGGTAATCCAGTGAATTAAAACCATTGAAATCCTGCGACTTGCTCTGGCAATTGGGCCCAAGCTATTTGTAGCAATGCTCAATGTTTTAAGTGGGTAATAGTCTAACTAGCATTTCACTGCCTGTATTTTCTCTACATGCATATGTATGCGGACACCAGCAGCGTGGGAATTACATATATCAGTGGCAGGAACCCATAGCTGATGGGCAGTTGGTTTTGGTCTCCTTGCTGATGGTACAGGAGCCTCTGAAGCAACTGGTGTGAGATGCTATGACAATAAATGAGCCTGGTAGTTGGTAAAACTTTCTTAAATAGCCTAACAATTAAACTAAAACAATTTGTTGTTACGCGTTACGGTCGGATAAAGTTGGCTCACCGAGTCAAAATTAGAAAATAAATTTTACGTGACTTATCAACCAGACAGGCGACTTGTCTTAATGTACTAGATGATTGCCTTGTCGGGAATGATCCGACAAAGATGTGTGGAGTATGTCAGACGGTACACCATATCTGCGTTATCCAGCTGCAACGTTGGCCATCTCGCCCATGGTGGGCCAGATATTGCACTATGCTGTGAAAAGTGTGGCGACATTCTAACGGGTGTTCGCCTGATATAGGAGACTCGATACACTATGAAGAGTTGACGTCCAGAAGGGTGCCTTTACCAGTAATGTCACCAGAGGCAGCGGAATTTCCCCGGAGGGTGCCTAAGTTTGCATTAGGTGGGTTAACTATTCGAAAGGATGACCGGTAACTTCAGAGGAGAAACTATAGGCGATGTTCCCTCTTCTTACGTCATGGATCAGTGACCTGACATGATACCTTCAATGGTCACATCATAGGATCGGAACAAATCTTTGCGTGCACGAGTCTCCTGCTGCCACTCACAAATAGTGGCCGGGCCACTATGGTAAAACTGTCAGGCAGATTATCAAGAGGCGGGAGCACGGAAGGCGATACAGCTACAACCGAATGCCATAGAGATATATATTGGCCTGCAAAGGTCGCATAGACAACGGAGATACTCACTGACCCGGAAAGGGGCTGACATCTGACCTGTCCGGAACACTGACCTTGCACACAGACCGGGCCTTCTGGGAGGATCTTGCAGGACGATAAGCGGTCACATCGTATGTCACTACAGGTCTCTGAAACCAAACACGATCCTAATTTACAAAAGTCGAACGACTCAAACCGAAACTCCAACGACACTGTTCCATCTTACAGCCTTCATCTTACTCCTACATGTGCTCCGTCAGAATGTAGCTACGTTGCTCAAACAAGATAGAAGCTGATTACTGCCGGTGCATATCAAGACGGCAAGACTCTTTTCACGAACAATACAAAAAATCCACCAACCAACCTGACACAACCAAATTGCTTATCGGAAAATTACGTTCTGGGCTGATTCCCCTGCTTCGAATGGCGACCGCATGTACATGCAACAATTAACTGAGGTACATTTTTCCTCACGCTGATGAAAATATTCATGGAGGTTGTTTTGCAGCCAAGCAAATATCAACCACGTTGTAAAGAAGAATTGTGCAATATGCCTGACAAGATGCCATGTGCAATGAATCATATAACGATATCCTTATCTTATTCAAATAAAATTGAAATATTTACCAGATGTCTATCGTTTGATTTGTATCGTTCAGAACTGGTCATGGTTCAGGCCATGGTAATATTATTTTCGCCTGAGAGTCAGGTTAGGTAGAAAATCCTGAATAGAACGTGATGGGTTGGAACCTATGACATTGAAAAACAATCATATATGTATCAGACATATTCACTATACTTGATACTAGAGTGCATGGTCACAGATGGCTGAAGTGGCATTAAGACAACTGCCATTGCCCCCTTGCACAGCTTACTGTGATGGGTGATTAGATATACATTTTTATGGTAATTTTAGTTTGCTTTATCCAATTTCCAATCAGCTTACCACCATGTCCTGACCTACAGACATCAAGAAAACAACACTGATGAGTCCAAAGAACCCTGAGATAAGGCCTCCTTTTCGTTCGTTCTCCAAACTTCAAGGCTGTTTTCGCACATTACTGGTCGTATAAACCATTTTTTTGTCGCTGCATGCACAGTTCGCACATTGGAAGTACTCAATACTTGCTGCCTTCATCGAGGTTACAATAATTATATATTTTGTGACACCTTCGATAGATGCATTGTGCACACGACAGCGCTATGCCATCAAATACATGAGGCATACAGATAGAAAACAGACGTCCATGCTGTCGAAAACAGCATATTGACGTCAGCAGTCCACCACCTGGCTTGTTCTTTTGATGAGCAGTCAAAGGGGAGGGGAACTAAAACCGCAACTCGTGGCAAGTTTGGGCGGCTCCATGTACCCCAAACGGGAGGCAATGTCGCCTATTCAGTACCGAGATGGGGTTGCCGCGACACCTATCTTGGACATTGGAGTGTTCATGAATTGAGTAACACGGTGGAAACGCTTATTTGCCGAGATACGTCCTATAAATATTCAAGGACGTTTTCGTGTCAAATCCGCTCTGTACTTCTGTTGAATTTGGTCTTACCTTCAGCTGCCCGCCCATCGAAAATATTTTGACATACGAGATATCGGTAGCCTGTGAATTGATATTTGCTGACCTTGTGCACGACGATGGCCTTTCAGGAGCCATACAAACCCATGAACAAGCGCGCGCATTGCAAATGAATTCCTCACCACACCATGACCTACTTGTTCTGCAGATCGCACCGTATGGCGACATCTCACAGACTTCGTTCGTTTTGCAAACCTTCGCCTCGCATTCTGAAAAAAAACGAGCATCCAATGAAAAGTCGTGAAACAGCTTCTCTAAAACAGTAACAGGATTGAACTTACCCTGCTCTGGCCAGGCATTCGCTTTCGATACATAATCCAAACTAATGGAGGTTACCTCAGTCATGTCTTGAAACCATAGCGCCTATGAGTGAGATAAACATAAATGGAAAAATGGGAAGTGATGTGATATTGGAAGAATGCAGGGTTCGGACTTGAGTATCGAAAAGTAAGAATTTGGTGTTGATGGTAAGTATAATGGAGTTGAAGGTAATAATGGTGCTATTGAATGGTAATAATGGTGCTCTGATTTTTTTTTCCATTCTGCAGCAAAAATCTGCCTTTGGGGAATATCAACCAGGGTCGTTACCTCGCTTTAAAAAAGCAGGCGGAATGAGAAAGGGATGTGACAAGCGTATGCAAATAGGCACAATTAAATCTCAAATAACTGAATTTGTGGCCAACCGAGACTTATTTGGTGCCGAAATATCATTTGATCCCATGTCATTGGAACACAGAATGGAAGGCATGAAGAAAATTACTCAAAACTAGTGTAGTTATTTCCTAATAGGTTCACTTCAAAACTAGTCGAATTATTTCCTAATATGTTCACTGTTATCCTGGGACGTAGTGAGGAATTGTTGAACTCCTGGGCGGATTTTGCAAAGAGGGCTCGGACTATCCTCACAGGCTTTAAAGTTCCTGGATTTCGACCACTTGATGTTGAAAAGAACCCGTTACTCCATAGCGAAAATATACTTTTCGGAGTCTGCATTGGGGCCTGATCTTCGAATCCCCTCCCTCCTGAAGTTTTAGTCAACATAGTACGGCTATAAACCAGGAATGCAGACCGCCTAAGCATGGATATTGATGCAGAATGTCACGACTTAATTGGGAAATACATTGATTTAATATTCGAAATGGGGGTAAGTAAACGCTTGTAAGGGCTCAGATACCCTCGTAAAGAAAAGCACTCATTCGCAAGTGTCCTTGCAGGTTTGTAAGGGTCCACATACGTCCGTAGGAGCTTGCAGATGTTCGTAGGGGCCGATAACCATTCGAACAGTTTTGCAATGGCCCGCAGTGGTTCTCAAGAGCCTGGATACTTTCGTAAGCGTCCTTACATAGTCCAAGGACCCGAATAATTTTTTTTCTTCATTTAGCAGCGGCAGAGTGCCATCCGCTAGATGTTTGTAACGTTAATGAAAGGGCTTATGTGGCTTAGTTAAACCGGCTTATGTGGCATCCAGTTCTAATAAACAAGCTAGGGAGAAAAGATGAGAGACGCCGGCAAACAAAGAACGTGGCGTAGGGAGTCGGTACATACATCGCATACAGGTACACATACATGCACACATGCATACATATCAGACAGTAGAACAGTTGGAAGGTGGACAGCTTCATAGCCTCCGGATAGGCTCCGCTGGCCACCTGCGACCTGCTACGAAGCGGAGGCCCGGCGCCCAGGGCGAGTCGTGGTCGTCAGGCCCGACCTTGAATGTGGAGTCCATGTTCAAGTTAGAGCATGGAAAAAATATGAGAGGGAAAAACCAAGCTGCTTGGAAAACCCAAAGGTAAAAAACCAAGCGCAATCTATAGGGAGACCGTCCGTTTTTCCGAATCGATCGGTCCCCGCCTACCTAGTGCGAAATAACCCATATGTATGTAGTATGCGACAGCGGAGAGGATGATAGCGTTTGGCTTCAAATGGCTTGCTCTAGCTTGGTGCTATGTAAAACGGTGAAAAGGAGCTCGAGGAGCTCCTTCACCTCGTCACCGAGAAGGATTCGCAGCGAAAGTGGAAGGCGATGTTGGGCGATGTAAGATAGAAGGGGGCGATGCTGTAAATGATATGTAGAACTGGAAAGCAAAAAACAATGTTCGACAGAGTTGTACGTGTTACACACTCGGCAAAGTGGAGCGCGGCGAGGTCGGACGAGGAGATGATCGTGGATGAGTTTGGTGTGTCCGAGTCGGAGCCGGGCAAGAAGCACCTCGTGTGCGCGTGTGCCGTTGGGAATAGGGTCATGTGGAAAGAAAGGGTTTAACGTGATGTAAGTGTGTTGTGTTATGATTCCAGCGTGCCTGGAGATATGCATATAACCTATTAGTGAGGGACAAAAGGTCATTGGGGGGGGGGCACCGGGAGGTGATGGGAGGATGGGAGGTCGATCGCTCGATGAGCGAGCCCTTCCGCCCGCTCATTGCCCGGTATTCATCCACATGTGCCCGGGGACTGAGAGCAGTGTAAGTTGGAGGTGTCGTGATGGACGTTGTAGAATTGACGAATAACATGAAGTGTCGGGTCGGAGGTGTTGTGTATGGCTGCGAGAGCCTCAATGGATGAGCGTGAGTCAGTACAGATGATGATGGGTGTGGTGATGTGTTGAATAATGTGTTGTAGGCAGGTTAGGATTGCCACTAACTCTGCCGTATAAACCGAATGGTGTGGTGTTTATTTTGTTTGGCCAATGTTGGTTCCACCGCACCAGACCGCGCCGTTGTAATAGCTTGTAGGCGTTCGTAGAGGCCCGTATACTTTCTAAAGAACCTGGATACGTTCGTCAGGGCCTTTAGACATATGCACCACCGCTACTTAATACTTAAAGAAAGCAAACAAAACTTTTCGAGAAAAAGAACATTGCTTTGAAAAAGACCATTAATGTGATAGAGGTCACCAAGTGATCCAAAAAGTAGAAATCGTGCATTAATCACGAGCTGATAAAACGCTGGGCACAAATCACTGGCTGTCGTCGTATGTGGCTAGCTCTGCCCCCCCCCTCCCTTTAGTACGCTCTGTGGGCAATACCGCCCGGTACTGGCGAAGGTGACGAAGGTGACGAAGGTGACAAAGTATTGTTCACGAGTGCTGGCCAACCGACGCAGGACTTGCGCCATTTTGCCACCTTCGGTGGCCCAGGGGATGGAGGAATAGTTGCTGTACACCCCCGCCAATATTTTGCAAAGGACACGCAATCGAATGTGAGCTAGCGGGCCAACATTGTGCGCACACCTTCAGGCTTTCATTGCTGAACCATTGGTGTAAAACATGTCGTCAGGTCGGGACAAGACACTGATCTGTGACGATTCGTTGGAAACCTATTCCTGCCGATTTCGGCATATTTCCTTCTTTTCAAGTTTGAACCCAGATAAGATAAGAATAAAGATAAGATAAGATACGAAGATACGTGGTGCCATGGTTAAGCTTACGTTTGTCATCCAGCATATTACAGAAATCTGATAAAATACACCGGAACTCTTCAGAGACCGACGGACATTCATTGCAGAACTCTCGGCGTGAAACGTTTTGTCAGGTCAAGTCATGTGACGGACCCGAGATGATTCATTCTGAACATGTATCGGCAGAATTTCGCAGAATTTACCCTTCTTCAGGAGGTTTGGACCAAACTAAATAGCGAAATATGCATAACATCATCATCAAATATAATACACCGTGCCTCACGTTCAATTCGAAGTTCAATGGGGTTCATATTCATGTTCATGTTCGAAGTTCATGATCAAATAGCATTCACGCGTTCCTGTGCCGGTAAGTTCAAGTCACACGGGTCAATATGTGGTTTTGTTTTTGTGGCCACGCAATGCAGCCTTGTGGGGTAGAAAATAACGCCGAATCCGAAATTAGCAAGCATAATTACACTACAATTAGCTTTGACACACTTTGACCCCACGTTCCTGTGTTGAGCTCTGGTCGGCGAAGGTCAAAGGTTGGTTCACCAAAGGTGGCCTAGATTGTTTTGGTATTGTTCAATGCTGAATTTATATTTATCGTTCAGCGTTATCCTCTATTTTTGGTTTCAGCTCATGCCAGCGCTACGCATAGTGTTTATTTTAGGAACTTGTCACCAAACATTTCGGTGTGAAGTGTTACCCTCTAACCCACCATTATGCGTCTGATGTCAAAAACCAAGCCTCCATATTGACTCGAGTGACCTCATCTGACCTGCACAGGAGCACGTGAATGCTATGCGATCCTGTGACCCCTCGATCGACATTGAATGAGGAGGACAGTGATATATATTTCATGCACAGTTTGCTTCGTATCTTATCTTACCTTTCTTCTTATCTTGCGGTGTCGCGGTGTCGAAATGTTCGGTGTGAAGTTCCTAAAAAAACTATACGCATAGCCTGTATGAGCTAAAACAAACCTTACATATCAAAGCACGCGCATTAAATGCTACCAAGAGTATCAGAGCGTTCGCGCAAGCCATCTTTTTGTCTGTACTGCAAAAATCCCATGGTGACGGGTTGCAACAACCACCAGTCTTGTGCGAGGTAATAGTGCATTAAGAAAAAAGTATGTAACCAGTAGAGACGAAATTTCCATAACGTTGGCTTGCCTCTCTTCGGCCTTTTCTATTTCTATTTTTAGCCTGACAGTGGGACTTGACTCCTTCTGACTTGACTCCTTCCAGCCCTGTACATTTATCATTGATACTGCATAGACATGATGCTCGTCAGAAACCACAAACACATTGCCTAACTCCCGAAAGTACTGCCACCCCCCCTTGTCGCGATACGTTCCGCATTGCATGGCTGTAAAGAAACCACGGAACTAAAATTTGATGTCGGCGCCTTATCGGGAAGCTTTTGATTAAGTTTTAAAACGTTGTTTTCGCGTTCTTTTTAATTGCATACTTCGTTATTGATAAGCATTTTCAGATTCAGGAGAAATGCTCTCGTCATTTTCTAAAATTTCAAATGATTTTGAGAACATAATCCATGACAGTACCTGGTGTGGTCCCCTCGTTGGAAGCTTATCCTAAAATTTGTTCAAAGGAAGGATAATTTCCGAAGAACATTAGGCACTCTTAAAGTTCATAT